>JBBDGT010000035.1:55000-171537 GCA_037306005.1 Rhinophrynus dorsalis | reverse complement strand
GGACTATTAAATTATTCATTGAGGGAGGAAAAAAAATAGCATTTTTTGTAATTTAAGAATGTGTTTTTTAATAACGTAAAATATTTATTTTAATAGCTGCAACAATGTTCTCATATGATGGACAGACCTAATACAAAAGCAGCTTAAATCCGTGTTATTAACTTTCCAGATACGAAGGAGTTCATCGGGATTTTCACTTTTAATGTTTTGTTCCTATTACTTCTGAAGAGATAATGTGGTGTGTACGTTCATTTGTTTGTTTTTGCCTTTACATATAAATGTATGTTTTGTGTCTGTATGTGCATTATATACGTGTAAATGTGTGTCAGTTTTACTCAGCAGTTACCTGTGATCAATTTCCATGCGATCTTCATCTATTTCTTCTCTCGGAGCACAAATTTAACGCTTATTCCATATATTTTTCACCTTAGAATGAATCTGGCTATTCCTTGTGTCTTCTTATATTCATCCAAAGCTGAGATTAACCCTTTGAGTGCCAGGGGCAATGCGTTGGATACTCCCCTTGCACTCAAAGGGTAAAATTGTGATCCACTTTTGATTTATGACGACCTTAACTCTTTGAATGCAATGCATTGCACACACCCCTGTGATACTCAAAGGGTTAACCAATACTTGCAGTCCGTTTCCACGGCCGTTCTCTAATGGGATTATATTGCGCCATCGATTTGTTTTGGATGCCGGAAGTTGGATCACATTCTGATCAATAGAACTATATATAACAATATATTAATGCATTAATGCACTTTTCATGCTGACCTTCATTCCTGGCAGTTCTGCACTTTAATAATTCAGATAATGGCTTACCTGTCTCTTACTTTTAATATATCAACCCTTTGCATGCCAGAGGGGTACGGAAACCCCTCTGGCACTCAACTGGTTAAAGTCTTAATAGTAACACAGTAACACTTAATCGTGGCTATTAGGATTTTCTTCACAGATTAAGGAAATGGTGGTGGGGTATTATTTTGGAGAGTTAGTCTTCCATTAACCCTTTGTGTGATCTTCCATGTGCCACACACCCCTCTTGCACTCAAACAGTAGTAATTCTGTTTAGGGGAGTCACTGTTCCGAATAAAATGAACTAATTTTTATGGGATTTCTATATAGGGATTTCCTGGAAAAAAAGTCAGAAATATTGAATTTCGTATTGATTTTTATCACAAAATATTGTCACGTTCTTATTTTTACATTTAGATTTTTTTTCCTTTTATAAAAGAGTGGGCTTTAATAGCCAGTGCGGGACCTTTCTGGTCAGCAATGAGTTAAGATTTGCAGTAACCAATGAGAACTGCTAACGGCAGTGCAATGGTATTTAGACCTGTCTGGTATGTCATTCTTTTGCACACCAGAGGTGTGATAAATGCATTGCACTCAAAGGGTTAAGACTTCTGTTACTTAGAAGAGTATATAGTCGTATTATCACATACAAATAATAAAACATGTTTCCGTTATCTTCATAGGATATATCTATATACAATGACTGTGCTGTTTTTCTGCAGTCTGGGGGAAGACACTTTCCTTTGCACTTCTCAGTTCATGAGCAGGAAGTTGTGTTGTCCTGTGCAAGGCACAGCAGGAAGTGAGGAGTGCGAGGGGAATATTGCTTCCCCTCAATCTGCTGGAAAATCATACATTTATGTTCTATCAAGGTGTAGAAACATTTACATATAATCTGTGAGTGTTACAATGGCCCTGTGTTTAAAAACCCAAAGACAAATGGAGTAATTCTGGGTAAAAAAAAAAAAAAAAAAAAACATCAGAGGGAACAGATACAAATTAAACCAATTTCCAGTGATTTAACTCTTCGCGTGCCAGAGAGGTAGCCAACACATTGAATCTCTGGCACTCAAAGGGTTAAAATGGAGTCAACACCTAACCAATGCAATGAAAACATCTCTAGCTTTCAAGGGGTTAAAAAAGTCCCTTTTACAACAACTGAGATATTTGTTCTTTCCCGTGGGTACAGTCGATTCTCTTCTTTTGTACTGAACGTATGGCCCAGTCTTCCAAATGAGGGCAAGCTGTGTATTACTGTGTGCTCCCTTTAACACTTTGAGTGCCAGACACAAGCTATTCATTGCTCCCTTCTGTTGTTTGATGCAGATGCCTTCACGGTGCCCTATAGGAGAACTAACGCCTCCAGAAAACTTTAATGGCCCCTATGAATTTTGCCATTGTGCTTTCTGTTCAAGAGAGAACCCCTTCAGTCCGTTCTGGATGTCCTGGAGGCAGACATCACATTTGATAGCAGGATCACAGGACCTCAAACTCCACCCACTCGCTGCACATGGTAATCTTAACCCTTTAGTGACTAGAGAGATGTGTAACGCATTGCTTTGCATGTATTACACACCCCTTTGGACCTTAAAGGGGAACTACCACCCCGCAAAAACTTTACATTAATTAAGTTTTCATCTGGTGACTAGCTGCTTAGTAGCGCTAGTCTCCAGAAATATTACCTGGTTTCAAAGATTTTCGAGTTTTTTCGGAGGCTGACAGTAGCAGGAAGCATGGACATCTTGTCATATTGACGTCCCTGCGCCTGCGCTGTCAGTCCCTTTTGGAGCCGGTCGGCACATGGACGTCACTATGACAAGATGTCCGCGCTTCCTGCTACTGTCAGCCTCCGAAAAACTCAAAAATCTATGAAACCAGGTAATATTTCTGGCGACTAGCGCTACTAAGCAGCTAGTCGCCAGATGAAAACTTAATTAATGTAAAGTTTTTGCGGGGTGGTAGTTCCCCTTTAAATTAGGCTGACCAGACTTCATGGGACGGGTACACACAGTGCGTAATGCAGCGTTGCTTTGATTTCAGCCCTGAAATATGCATTTTTTCTTATGTGTCCCTAATTAAAGGTGAGATCTGAGATCACTATGTGCAGCGAGCAAAGTCTGAAGTTGTGCGGTCCTGCGAGAAACTGTCATGTCCGCCTCCATGGATAGATCGGCACTGACTGAAGATGTTATCTCTTGAACACAAAAGCAAAATTCAAGAGTCATTAACCCCTTAACGACACTTGACGGTCGTAGTACGTCAAGGGTCGATTTGTCTTAACGACCGATGACGTACTATGACCGTCATCGAGTTCCGGGCTCCCCCCCGTGGCTGCACGCCGTTCGGGGAGTCTGGAATGCAACGGGGCAATAAAAAAAAAATTGCTCCATGGTCGTTCAGTCGCGTCCGGATTCCCCGGTCCTTAAGGGGTTAAGGTAAGTGGGGGGTGTTATTAGGAGTTGTAAAGTTTTCCTTTAAGGCATTGTGCACCTGTCATTTTGCACAAACTGTAAGACCGACATATTGCACAATGTGCTTCTGTATTCAGGTACAAATGAACATGTGACTGCTGTGCGGCCGCCGGACACATGGACTTGTTTACGTGTTTATGTTCGCTCCCTACACTGTTTGTGTCCATATATATGTTGTCATTCTTATTGCGTCTGGTCACTTGTATCCATCTGTACAGTGGCTATAAAAATTATTTTAATCAAATATGTAAAGTTTATATTATATATATATATATTTTATTTATTAAAAATTCATAAACCTTTTTGTGTGTTTTTTTTATTTTTCATCTTGAGGATTTTTGCAATTTTTTAAAATATTTTTTATTAATGGACTTAAATTTCAGAGGGAAGAAAATATTCCCGTTCACGTGGATTCCTGGATCCGTTCATTGCTGAATGTGACTAACACTTAGCGTTGCACACTCCACTGGCACTGAATGGGTTAAGGGAGAAGAAAACTTTAGCACTCAAAGGGTTTAAAGGTACGTTTAACCCTTT
The DNA here is from genome assembly GCA_037306005.1 of Rhinophrynus dorsalis. Taxonomy (NCBI): domain Eukaryota; kingdom Metazoa; phylum Chordata; class Amphibia; order Anura; family Rhinophrynidae; genus Rhinophrynus; species Rhinophrynus dorsalis. Next base: position 167,731 of record JBBDGT010000035.1, on the reverse strand, counting down.
AAGATCCAGAGAGGTCTCTGCATTGGCTACACCGTTGGCACTCAGAGGGTTAAATCATAGCGCCCCCCATGGTGCAATTGGTTTCCAACAGAAGCAGCTCCGTTCTTCCTAGTAAATGGGATCAGAAAAAAATCCCTGTTCTGTTCCCATGGTAATTTCTGCAAAATGTCATAATTTGATGCATTATTTACAGGAATTTCAGCCCATTTACTATCCTCCCTAGAGAATAATTCCAATTTCCATCTATGTTTTCGACATCAGAGAGGATCCTGGCCCCATAATATAAAAACCCGGAACGTCCCACCATGCAGTGTGTTGTAGACAGAAATGAAAGTGGAAAGTAGTGAGAGAGAGAAGAAACAAACAAAAACCTGTTCTATTGAGGCCCATCTGTCATCATCAAGTAGAGCACAGCAATAGATTGGTGGTGGTGGTGACTGAGAAGGTGGCGGAACTGGGGGTGTAGAAGACAGCATGAGAGTTGTCTTGACTGAAAGCAATTTACAATGACATAATGTTTCTGGAGGTGGCTTACTACCACCATCTAGCGTTGGTGGCAGGTCTTGTGTTTTTTTGGGGTTTTTTTTTAGCAAAACTGAAGCCTGCAAAAAAAACGTTTAAGGCTTGCCTTGCTGTAATATCTTGAAGGCTTGTCTTTATGTAAACCTGCTGCTAATCATGATGTGGACGGTTGTGGTGGTGGTGAAGTAATGTGCACACACACATACTTAACATAGCATAGTACTGTATGTATGTATAATGTACAGGAAGAAAATATAGTTTTTGATACCTTTTATTGGCTAAGCAGATTTAAATGCAAGCTTTCAAGACCTTAGGTCTCTTCCTCAGGCATAAAATTAATGTTAAAATTTAATGCAATTTGTAGTGGTTTAAATAGAGATAAAGAGTTCTTATCAAAATACAATTTAGTTGATTGACCTTTCCAACAGACCCAAGAGCATCGTAAATACCTCTAAAGCCTCAGAGGAAGAGTGCAATTTACCATTGACTGATCAAAGATATCTGGATCTGGACTGAATTCTCTTATCTGATTTCCATGCTAAACAATGTGATGTGTACTTGTATATAAGAGAGATGTTTTCATATTTATCTGTATAACAGGCCTGAGGAATAGACTTAAGGTCTTGAAAGCTTGCATTTAAATCTGCTTAGTTAGACAATAAAAGGTATCAAAAACTATATTTGCCTCCTGTATTTCTACGGCTAACACGGTACCAACTCTCATCTGTTATGTATAAAGTATGTATATAGGATGGTGTGGCAGCAGCTCCACTGTAACATTTCATCCCACTGTGATACTGCAACCAAAAAAATTCAAGTTTGAGCTGTGATAACTTTTGAATAAACTACTTTTCAGCAGTGGGAGTTCCCTTGTTTTACTCGTGGTGGGGAAGGGATAAACCCTACAACAATCCAGCGCTTGTTCTCACACTGTGGAGGCCAGTATTAATGACTGAAGAAGGTGAGTGATATTCTTATCACCGGAGGTACTTGGAGGAGATGGTGGCAACTGTTCAAATCCCTCCCTCCCCTCATTCTCTTCAGCGCTACTGTTGCTACTACTACATGTGCCAAAGCTCTTGTTTGTCTTTACTCAATTCTGCTACATGATACTCAGATGGTATTAGACGCCGGTTACTTTTTGATAATGTAAATCTACCATCACTGATGTTGGATAAACGTTTCCTAAGGTTACTAACGTTATAAGTAGCAGCACACTTTTGGTGGACAACAAAAGGTTTCCACAGCAGTATGGCCATGCACACTGTTTTGTTTGTCAGTAGTCAACTGAGTCGTCATTTTGGCCTAGAACACACGTATCCTGAAAGCACCACTTGTTGGAGCTAGAACGTGTTCAGGAGTATCCGTTACAGACCCATACTGTGGGAACAAGTCCCATAGAGATGTACCAGCACACATGTTCGATTACCACCCCTGAGACACATAAATTGCTTTCTGTTAGAGATGCACCGATACCGATTTTTTTAAGACCGAGTACGAGTACCGATACTTTTTTCAAGTACTCACCGATACCAATTACCGATACCTTTTTTTTTTTTGCGGTCATTTGCCAGTTTTCTAAGTACCTATATGCTTTAGGTACTTGGAAAACTGGCAAATGACCGCAAAAAAAATTATTGGCAATTGGTATTGGTGAGTACTTGAAATATATATATACACACACACACACACATACATACATACATGCACACACCACCTCTTGACTCTTGATTTTCCCCTTTCTCCCCCTCTTGATTCCCACCTTTTGCTTCATTCTCTCCCTCTTGAGCCCCCTTCTATTGCTTTGGCTTTTTCTCTCCCTTTTGATCCCCCTTTCTCCCCCTCCTTCTCCTTGACTCACCCTTTTGCCTCTCTCTCCCTCCTGATCCCCCCTCCTTTTGCCTCTTCTTGTCCCCCCTCCTTTTGTCTCCTGATCCTTCCTCCCTTTGCCTCTTTTTCTCCCTATTGACTCCACTCTCTGCCTCTTTGACCACCGCTGCCCATCTTGCCTCCTTTACTCTCCTCTGCCGGGTGCTCGCTGTTCTCTCGCTAGCCCCGGCAGAGGTCAGCGTCGGAGCGTTGCCATGGTAACCTGCGGCAACGCTCCAATGCTGCAGGAGTGAGAGAGGCGACCGGGGAGCATTGTGAGCAGCTCCCCGGGCTCCCTCTCTGCAGCACCGACCCTGACACAGGGTATCGGTGCTGGCATCGGCCGCATTTGCGCGAGTACAAGTACTCGCGCAAATGCTGGTATCGATACCGATACCAGTATCGGTATCTGTGCAACCCTACTTTCTGTGATGATGCTGTCATAAACACATTTGGTTGTTCGGTATCAGTATCGGTATCTGTGCAACCCTACTTTCTGTGATGATGCTGTCATAAACACATTTGGTTGTTCGGTATCAGTATCGGTATCTGTGCAACCCTACTTTCTGTGATGATGCTGTCATAAACACATTGGGTTGTTATTGCTGCTGATGCTATGAATCCTTTGCTTTCTTTTCACCGATCGTTGTACTAGTTTTTTGCTCCTACCTCTCTCTCATCTCCACAATGCCACCTTCCACATGATTTATAAGGATTTCTTTATATGATTTCACAGAATCAGATTCCTCAGAGTGATGCTGCTCATGCCTTGGCAGTTGATACAAATGCAGACATTTTCTATTTAAAGTGGCAGTGTAGCACAGATGTGTTTCTCATTGTTTTTAATGAACACTCAAAGCATGCAAACACATCGATCGCCAACTGGTTCATGTCTGTGTTGGCATTATTGTAAGTATCACTGTCCATGCTCTTCAGTTTTTCCTGTAGTAAATATATTTAGAAATATCTCACCTAATTCTGCCCCTGAATAACTAACCAGCAAAAAGTAGCCTCTTCAAAAGGTTTCAGCAGCTCACATAGATCATAAATTAGTTGCCATGGACCAGTTGTCAAATATGTTCTTTTTAACCCCTTAAGGACCCTTGACGGTCCTGGCACGTCATGGCTGGATTTGCGTTAAGGACCATGACGTACCAAGACCGTCACGGCTTAAATGATAGCAGCGTGCGTCCGTGCACACTGCTATCATTAATGCCAGGCTGAGACTGAGCGCTCCGACACCAGGGTGTTCAGTCTCGGCCATTCTTGCTTGTGCCAGGTCATGTGATCGCCGTAGCAGCGATCCCATGTACCCGCATAGTGACAGACAGAGGAAGCACGCAAAGCATGCTGTGTCTGCGTGTCTCGTCTGCCTCTGTCTCCCTTGCTATCAAAGTAAGGGAGACAGAAGTAGAGAGGAGACACCTAGTGGCAAATGAGAATACAGCAGCTGGGGTATTAAGCCCTTCACTGCTGGTGCCAGAGGCTTGCTAAATGCAGGTCAATGTCTGAAAAAAAAAAATCTCATTAACCCCTTAAGGACCGGGAAAATCAGAGGTGGATTTGACTTAAGGACCGGAGCAATTCTGACCTTTTTGACTATGTCTTTGTTCAACAGTGTTTTCCCTCTTAGGCTTTTATTCCACCCCCATCAATTATATACTGTTTTTTTTACAAACAAATAGGGCTTTCCTTTGATACCCCACTTATATGGATAACCCACCATTTACTTTATTAAAATTAAAGAAAAAGGTAAAAAAAAAAAGTAAAAAACCCACCATTTTTGTTTTTTATCTTGGGATCAATTGGGCGCAAAGGGTTAAATGTTTATGGCGACTGCATGAAAGGTATGAGCAGTCAGTCATACCTACAAAATGCGCAGTTTAAAGTGGCCACTGTCCCCCCTGGGTGAAAATCCCCATGTCCCTTTTTCCCACCCTATTTTCCCACTTTTTTGTTCATTACATTTGGCGGTGTGTGTAAGTGTATTACATGACTCCACAACAATCACACTTCCAATTTTGTTTCTTGAGATGTTTTTTTTCTTTTTTAAATAAAATATTTTATTTGTAAAAAAAAAAGTGTGTTGTTTTTATTAAAAAAAACAAAAAAAAACAAAGTGTATTTAGCAGGTCAGAAATTGACCTGCATCTAAGCCATCCTCCTGCACCAGCAGTGAAGGGGTTAACACCCCCAGCTGCTGTATTTTTTATTTCCACTAGGTGTCTCCTCCCTGCTTCTCTGTCCCTTACTTTGATGTAAGGGACGCATTGGCAGAGAGGAGACACTAGAGGCAGTAAGTAGCACTGCCTCATTCATTGTTTTAGAATGCCGGTACATGTGATCACTGACGCAGCGATCACATGACCTGGCACAACCGACGGAGGCTGAGACTGAACGGTCCGGTACTGGACCGCTCAGTCTCAGCCTGGATTGAATGGTAGCAGCGTGCATGGCGGCGCACTGCTACCATTTAACACTTGACGTACCAGGACCGTCACTGGTCCTTAAAGCAAATTTACCCTTGACGGTCCTGGTACGTCAAGGGTCGTTAAGGGGTTAAACAATATTGGAAGTGTGATTGTTGTGGAGTTATGTAATACACTTATACACATCGCCAAATGTCATAAATAAAAAAGTGTCAAAATTGGGTGGGAAAAAAGGACATGGGGATTTTCACCCAAGGTGGGGGACAGTGGCCACTTTAAACTGCGCATTTTGTAGGTATGACGGACTGGTCATACCTTTCATGCAGTCACCATAAAAATTTAACCCTTTGTGCCCAACTGATCCCAAGGGAACAACAATGGTGTTTTTTTTTTACATTTTTTTTTAATTTTAATAAAGTAAATGGTGGGTTATCCATATAAATAGGGTATCAAATGAAAGCCCTATTTGTGCTTAAATAAACAGTATATAATTTATGGGGGTGGGATAAAATACTTAGAGGGAAAACACTGTTGAACAAAGACATAGTCAAAAAGGTCAGAATTGCTCCGGTCCTTAAGGGAAATCCACCTCAGATTTTCCCGGTCCTTAAGGGGTTAAAGCCTTCCAGATCTGCATTGTTTACTCACTAATGGCCTTTTTCTGCTTATCCTAAAGCTCTATCATGTATAATGTGGAAATCAGCCTGGTAGGGACTTCCTTTTTAAGCTGTTGAAGGGGCAGGTGGTTACTCTCTTGTATGGAATATAATGAAATGAGTACTGTAAGAGCAGCTAAAAATTGCACAGATTTTTTGGACCGTATTTAGCAGATCTCAAAGTGTTGAGGAATCCGAGTAACAACAAAATTTAGGACATGGGTGAAGCAGGGTACAGGTACCATCTCGCCTATTTTCAAGGCAGTTCTTATGTTGGACCCATTGTCAGCAGACACACAGCCAGCTTTCAAGAAGTTGAGTAAAAGCCATTCGTCTATCGGCTGTATTTTATTTAACCCTTTGAGTGCCAGAGCGGTACACAACACATTGCTTTGCAATGCATTGAGTACCGCTCTGGCACTCAAAGGGTTAACACCTCTATGGTTTTGTGGGATTGTCTCTCCAATCTCTGCATACACAAATGGCACGCCGAAGGTATAGCCTACCCTGCTGCAGCTATTTACTAATTTTGCCAGTGCCCAGGCCAGGATTAGCTGTGACCTGATGATGCCTGTTGTTGCTGCTCACTGATGGGAAGGAAACCCAGTGGGCAGTGACAGTCATTTAGTCTGTAAAAAAAAAAGGCCGAAACGGAGAGCAGAAACAAGTGAAGTAAAATCTTCAGCACAGCACACAGACGCGCTTCAGATTCAGCACACGGAGGCTCTAAACAAGAACAGCAGTGATGTGATGTCCCCGTGTGCTGCAGCTGAAGCGCCTCCGTGTGCTGTGCTGCAGATTTTACTTCACTCGTTTTGGACTCCCCCGCCCGGCACCACAGTACATACAGGTCTGTGCGGTCTTCAGCACAGACCTGTAGCTTCTGAGCTCCCTCGTCCCGTTGCCTCTTTAGTAATGCAGAGTGCGTTGGGAGATGACATAATCTCCCAGCGCTCTGCATTACTAAAGAGAACAAATGGGAGCTACAGGTATGTGATGCGGGGGCAAGTTGGAGCTGATGGGGACAAAGTGGAGCTGATGGGGGGACAAGTTGGAGCTGATGGGAGGGCAACTTGGAGCTGGTGGGGGCAAGTTGGAGCTGATGGGGGGCAAGTTGGAGCTGATGGGGGCAAGTTGGAGCTGATGGGGGGCAAGTCGGAACTTGGAGCTGATGGGCAAAGTAGAGCTGGTGGGGGCAAATTGGAGCTGATGGGGGGCAAGTTGAAGCTGGTGGGGGCAAAGTGGAGCTGGTGGGGGCAGGTTGGAGCTGATGGGCAAAGTAGAGCTAATGGGGGCAAGTTGGAGCTGATGGGGGGCAAGTTGGAACTTGGAGCTGATGGGCAAAGTAGAGCTGGTGAGGGCAAATTGGAGCTGATGGGGGGCAAGTTGAAGCTGGTGGGGGCAAAGTGGAGCTGGTGGGGGCAGGTTGGAGCTGATGGGGGCAAAGTGGAGCTGATGGGGGACAAGTTGGAACCTGGAGCTGATGGGCAAAGTAGTGCTGGTAGGGGGTAAGTTAAATCTGGTGGGGGCACTTGCTCTACTATATTTTTTATTTCTTTTGTTAGGCATCGCCCTATAAATTAAAAAGTCATTTTTCGGTTTCAGTTTTCGGCCAAGAGCATCCTGAAGTTTCGGTTCAGAATTTTCATTTCGGTGCACCCCTAATATGTTGTCAGATGAGTTTTCTTGCTGTATGATTTGCCACCATATTAACCACCTACTTGTCCCACTGTAGCACAGATGACCTTAATAAAGAACTGCTGCTTGGGATATGCCATTGAGGTGCAATAAGACAGCCTGTCAACAGCCAACATATTTGGCAACTTTGCCATTCCACAGGCATCCTTTTGGAAAAGTAAGCATGGGTTGGCAATACATAGCTGACAAACTGTGTAACATTATTGTTTTAAGAACATGACTTGTGATCGTCGGGGTGGTGGTGATGGCAGGAGGTGTGGGCATCTGTGTCATCTTCTCCAACAAATTCAGTCATACTGATCCATGTTTTGCATTTTCACAACAGCAGCAGGAACCATGCAATTTAAGAAAATGTTGGCCCACTCCCTAACACATCTATGGTACAAGTTTGTGCCCCTGAACCCAGTGAACTTTTAGGGTTGTTTCTACTGCTGCTAGTTGTTGCATGTCTGACATGCTGCTGTTGGACTGTCTCCTAATCAGACCTCTAGTGCTTCAGGTGGGATCTCAATGAGGATGTGCCTAGATGAGTCCCTGACAACAGATAGTAACAGGTTTAGCTTTTACATCTTGAGTGAAGTATGTTCCTATTGTAGTTTTCACAACCTGAGTGGTCCCTGAGTGACTACTTGTACTACTGGGGCTAGATGCTACAATTGTACTAGCAGTAGGTCTCAACAATGTTGCTACACTTCCAACAGAAGCAAAAGCACTCCTCAATGCTAGGGCCGTGGATGATGATGATGAACTGTTTTATTGCAAACACAACAACTGTTTGTGTGTGTGTGTGTGGCTGCTGGCAGTTGATGCTGATGCTGACTGACTGGATTACTTTGTGTTTTTATGCATCTTTACACGGCCAGAGACACACTTTCCAATTGATCTCTCAAACCGTTTATAAACAGTGACAGTGCTTCTTTTCATTAGTGGAAGAGAGTTACATTAGAGGTCTGGAATCCCAGAAAGATAAAGAAATACACACAAAGGTAGTGGGAAAAAAACTAAAACTACAGTTTATTAAAGATGCATTACAAAAAGAGAACATAAAAGATACATAGCTACTGCCGGAGTTTACATCAGTATGGGAGAGCCCTCCATACGACTCTGCAGCAACAATCTTTTACACACACACAGGCTTGTAAAGATACATTACAAAAAGAGAACATAAAAGATACTTAGCTACTGCCGGAGTTTACATCAGTATGGGAGAGCCCTCCATACAACTCTGCAGCAACAATCTTTTCCACACACAGGTTTGAGATGAGGTACACGCTCTATCTCTCAGACTTGAGACCAGGTACACTCTCCCTGGTCTCCAATGGCTCTAAGCAAAAACCGTGTTGATTATAGGGTAAATACAGACGACACCCTTAAAGGTATGCAAGGTATATCTAACACTACGGATGCGTATTTGCTTGGTTATATAACACTGAATGTTGCACAATTGGAGATGACACTAGCTGCCTCTCATAAACACTACGTAAGTGAAGATGGCATTGCCTGCCTCTCTGTTGTTGCTGGCTACATGGCTGCAGAGTATTAACCCCCAACTAACCGTGAGGAGATCACCAAAAACCATCCCTTACAAAGAGTGAGAATTTTTCCTTTCAAATATAGTTATTACCATGTCATTATTGCTCTCCTCCTCTACTTCATCTCTATAAGAGGGATATATTCTAGATTAACATCCTCAACAATAATTGGGTCATCATCAGAATCCCCTGCTTCTTCTCCACTTCTAGGCTTTTTGAAGTCTTAAATAATTGCTTTCTACTTTTCCCCTTTGACAGATTTTATTGAACGTTCACCACTGCTTTCGGACATGTGTTACTGTGACTGTCAGCCTCTGCAGTTGATTTAACTGCTAAACCCTCCTCCGCTATGGCAACAAAACTACAATGTGACTCTTTGTCATCTTCAGTCTTCTTAATGAGACTTGTACTGTCACTTTTACAAAAAGCCTGCGCAGGAGGAGGATCATTGTCTTTTATTGCGCAAGCTGTAGCAACCATTGTCTCAGTTAATTTTTATAGTACCCCATTACTATCATGTCATTGCATTACTCCTACTTACTTCTGCCACTAGTATGCTTGCTAGACATAAATAAAGGGATAGTAATGTTTCATAATAAAAGCAGCTCTAATTATCATCATAGTATTTGGACTTTGGAGAGTGTTATTTCAATTCTGTCAGAGTTGTAGTTCAAGAGTAATTCAATGACAAAGTATCCCCCTCCCGCCCCTTTTACTGATGTAACACTGCTCAGCCAGATCAGAAGGGAGGTGCCCAGGTAGACTGCAGAGAGGGACAATCTTCAATTAAGATAAGGGAAAAACCTGAAAAACTTGTCAAGGGGGGCAGGGCTTTCATTGTTCTCATAGGAAGAAGATTGTCCCCTGCTGTTATCTATCTGGTCTATGGACTGCATTCCACATCTGAGAAGAGATGACTTACACTAGGTAAAAGGGGCGGGGAGGGGAAACTTTGCTTGTGAATATCTCTCAAACCATAAAGGTTTGAGAGATGACTTATTGTTCTTCATGTTTTTTTAATGCCTACAAAATAAAATAAAGATAAAATGAAGTATTACTATCCCTTTAAAGTAATGCTGGAGTGATGTCTTGCCCCATTGAAAATAAGGTATAATTGATATCTCTGTCTCTTATCTAGGTCACAGCTCAGATAAAGGTCCCTGACCAGTCCAATTGTTTTTTTTTTTTTTTTTTGGGGGAGAGGTTTCTAACCTGTCCGTGTCCATCACTATCTACGAAGAAATCACAAGCACAATCCCTGCAACAGCAAGGGCTCCTTCCCCTTCTTTGCCCCTCTATCTGACTGTACACATAGCTTGTGCCAACATTTAACTCGCTGCTTTCTTTCTCTGCTTGTTTGAAGGGCCGGATTTGCCATAAGGCAGAGTAGGCATCTGCCTACAGGCGCCTGTCACTGAAATCCATTTTTTCTTTTTTTTAATATTTTTATTCACAGCGCTCGAGCTGCGCACAGTGGCATCAGTAACCAGCTGCATAGTAAGATCTGTGCCTTCTTTGGCACAGACCTGTATGCTGTTGCTCCCTCGTTGGCTCTTTAGTAATGCAGGGCGCTGGGAGATGACATCATCTCCCAGCGCTCTGCATTATTGAAGAGCCAATGAGGGAGCAACAGCATACAGGTCTGTGCCGAAGGAGGCACAGACTTTTCCTGCCGCTGGACCACCATGGAAGTAGGAAATGGATTGGGGGGGCAATGTGAAGATGATGGGGACAGTGTGGAGATGATGGGGACAATGTGAGGGCAATTTGGAGCTGATGGGGGCAATGGAGATGATGGGGCAAGTTGGAGATGATGGGGACAATGTGAGGGCAAGTTGGAGCTGATGGGGGCAATGTGAGGGCAAGATGGAGCTGATGGGGGCAATGGAGATGATGGGGGCAAGTTGGAGATGATGGGGACAATGTGGAGGCAAGTTGGAGCTGATGGGGGCAAGTTGGAGCTGATGGGGGCAATGTGAGGGCAAGATGGAGCTGATGGGGGCAATGGAGATGATGGGGGCAAGTTGGAGATGATGGGGGCAATGTGAAGATGATGGGGACAGTGTGGAGATGATGGGGACAATGTGAGGGCAAGTTGGAGATGATGGGGGCAAGTTGGAGCTGATGGGGGCAATGTGAGGGCAAGATGGAGCTGATGGGGCAATGGAGATGATGATGGGGGCAAGTTGGAGATGATGGGGACAATGTGGAGGCAAGTTGGAGATGATGATGGGGGCAATGTGAGGGCAATATGGAGATGATGGGGGCAATGTGAGGGCAATATGGAGATGATGGGGGCAATATGGAGATTACTAGCATTGTGGAGGTGTCCAGTGGAGATGGCCAATGGGGGGGGGGGTTGCTTCAGATTTCTGTGCCTACAGGCTTCTGAGATGTAAATCTGGCCCTGCTTTCTTGACTGTAGTGTTGGTTTCCGCAGTACAGTACAGGATGATGAAAGTCCTGTTAGCTGCAGAATCAACAGTTGCAATAAAAGTTAAATTGTGCCACACAGCAGCTGGTGCAGGCATGGATCACCCCACACCTTACTATATGCTTGTACCGATTCTTCTTATGGTTGTAGGAGGGATTGTCAAGTAAACGTGTCTGTATCTTTGGGGTCTGATATATCAGTCTGCAAAGTATATCTGGCAATCAGTGACAGTAGAGGAACTTGGGTCGCCAGCATTTCTGACTGTTACTCATTTATGAGTCAGAGGAGGTTCTTGTGTTTTGTTTTGTTTTTTTTTTCTCTCTTTTCTCTGTTAACCCCTTAGTGACGGCCGCGTGTAGACGCGGCCGTCACTTAACGGCCGTCTAACATTTTTTTTCTTTTTTCATTAGAATCCGGAGTCCCCGAACGGCGTGCATCTGGATTTCCTGGACGTACATGTACGTCCTCTGTCACTAAGTGACAGCCACAGAGGACGTACATGTACGTCCATTGTCGCTAAGGGGTTAACCATCCCCACAGTCCGCAACCAAGAAGAACAACCTCCATGACTCCTGATAATAAACTGCAGCTCCACCGTGGATGGAGGGGGAATTTTATATCTGTGAGGCTTATAAAATACTTTTTTTTCCAGAAAATATGTGACTTTTTAAATATTTACAATATCATAGCCATATCGTGTCACTAGGAAATGCTCATGGAGATAATGTAATTTTAACTAGTGTAGGAATTCATGTAGTGCCTAACGTGTGTGGTAATATCTCAGTCATCTCATTAATTTAAAATTATTTTTACTATTCTGCCTTATTCTTCAAACCACAGATCTTACAACTGAAATGGATCTACACAGAGCTTACAACTGAATGGATCTAGACTAGTGATATCACAGAGCTTGCAATTGAAATGGAGTCATACTAATGATACCACAGAGCTTACAACTGAAATGGAGTTACACTAGTGATATCACAGAGCTTACAATTGAAATGGAGTCACACTAGTGATAACACAGAGCTTACAATTGAAATGGAGTCACACTAGTGATAACACAGAGCTTACAATTGAAATGGAGTCACACTAGTGATAACACAGAGCTTACAACTGAAATGGAGTCATACTAGTGATATCACAGAGCTTACAATTGAAATGGAGCCACACTAGTGATAACACAGAGCTTACAATTGAAATGGAGTCACACTAGTGATACCACAGAGCTTACAATTGAAATGGAGTCACACTAGTGATATCACAGAGCTTACAATTGAAATGGAGCCACACTAGTCATACCACAGAGCTTACAATTGAAATGGAGCCACACTAGTGATATCGCAGAGCTTACGATTGAAATGGAGCCACACTAGTGATATCAGGAGCTTATTATTGAATGGATCTACACTAGTGATATCAAGAGCTTATGATTGAATGGATCTACACTAGTGATATCACAGAGCTTATGATTGAAATGGATCTACACTAGTGATAACACAGATCTCACAAATGCATGAAGGTGCATTAGTGATACCACAGAGCTTACAAACTGAAATGGAGCCACACTGTTACCACAGAGCTTACAATTGAAACAAATCTACACTAGTGATACCAAAGAACTTACGACTGAAGCATTGTTACCATACCTGGGAACTTTCAAAATGAGCTGACCCTGAGATTGTGTAAATATTAACTCTTAAATTTCCCATAATATAGATTATCCACGATATATTCCTGATCACTGTAATCGAGAGTCCCTCCAATCAGTATTCAAGGAGCCATTAATACACAACAACTTACAGATATCACTGCATGGACACACACAAACTAAGCAGGACTTCTCCCTCTGCCTTCCTAGTACAAGTGGCACCAATTTAGAGACTAAAGAGTATAGTAAAGGGTGAGAGAGTTCAATGCTCCCTGTTATATATTCTGCTCCTGTTAAAGAGATAGTAATTCTTAAGTATTACTAATCCCTATAGTAAAGCCCTATTAAAAAAATCCGTATTGCCCCCAGTGTCATCTCTCAGACCTTTATGGTTTGAGAGATAATTGCTCCTAAAGTTGCCCTCTCCCTCCCCCTTCCCCGAAGTCAGCGTTGTAGCTGACTGAAGGGAAATCCAGTCATAGATCATCAGGCGGCTCTGCAGCAGAGCCGCGATCGCGTTAACTAAAAAAAACTTTCATTAAAACGGTCTTCTACATGTGCTTGCAAACCAAGCACAAACCAAGCACACGTAGAAGACCATTTCAGTGAAAGTTTTCTTTTTTAGTAACGCGATCCGGCTGTGCTGGAGAGCCACCTGAAAGTCGTACGACTCTCTTCCCTGCAGTCAGCTAGAACGCTGACTACGGGGAAGGCAGAGCCGGATTAACACTCCACAGGGCCCTAGGCAAGGTACCAATTTGGGCCCCCCCCCCCCACAAAGATAGTAGCCTCCCTATACCATGAACTCTCTTCACCCCTGCCGCACTTTACACAGGTAGGTAGGATTTCTAGGGTTTGGGTGGTTTTTGGGGTATGGGGTAGTAGGGGCCGTTTGAGGAGGATAGGTAAGGTTTGGGGGGGTTGGGTTGGGTAGGGCTAGACTAGTGGATTGGGGCTAGGTGAGGTAGGGTTGGGATGGGGGTGGTTGGAGTTGGTTGGGATAGTTGGTGTGGGGTGGATTTATTGGTGGTGGTGTGAGGTTGGTGGGAGTAGGTTTTTTGGGTTGGTATTGTGGTTTTTGGGTCTAGTTTAGATGGGAAATAGGATGTAGGAGTGGTGGTGAGGGATGGGCTGAATACTGTGTGATTGGGGAGTAGTTAGAACATTAGTAATAAGGAACTGTGTGAATTAGTTGCTGTCTCTTATGTAGGAAATAGTGCTAGTAATAGAAAGGTAAAGACATGCTTGTTGATTGAAATCTCCAGGTTTTGGTGGTCCAGAAGAATGTATTCAGCCTGTTCGGAGTTTGTTTTGGCTCATAGCTATTCTTCACGCTGCGTCCATAGAGAAACTTACCTGTTATAGCAGTTTAAGTCCACAGGGTGGCAGCGGTGTAGAGGAAAAGGCATACAATGATAACATGTAAGCTGCTATTGCAGATTTTGGCCACTAGATGGTGCCTAGAAGACCGTATAATAAAAATCTGCCTGTTTTTTTTGTGCTGTGAGCGGAGCTGTAACTGAGATGAGGTTTCCGGGCCCCCCTAATTTGGCCGGGCCCTAGGCAGGCACCTCGTAGATAAATTTCTGTCAAAAGGGAACATAGAGTGTTATACTGCGTATAAGTAACATACAGGGATATACTGTGTATTAGGAACATAGAGGGATATACTGTGTATCAGTAACATACAGGTGTATACTGTGTATTAGTAACATACAGGGTTATATTGTGTATTAGTAACATCCAGGGATATACGGTGTATTACTAACATACAGGGTTATACTGTGTATTAGTAACATACAGGGTCATACTGTGTATTAGTAACATACAGGGATATACTGTGTATTAGTAAAATACAGGGATATACTGTGTATTAGTAACATACACGTGTATACTGTGTATTAGTAACAAACAGGGATATACTGTATATTAGTAACAAACAGGGCTATACTGTGTATGAGTAACATACAGGGATATACTGTGTATTAGTAAAAAACACGGTTCTACTGGGTATTAGTAACATACAGGGTTATATTGTGTATTAGTAACATCCAGGGATATACGGTGTATTACTAACATACAGGGTTATACTGTGTATTAGTAACATACAGGGTCATACTGTGTATTAGTAACATACAGGGATATACTGTGTATTAGTAAAATACAGGGATATACTGTGTATTAGTAACATACACGTGTATACTGTGTATTAGTAACATACAGGGATATACTGTATATTAGTAACAAACAGGGCTATACTGTGTATTAGTAACATACAGGGATATACTGTGTATTAGTAACAAACACGGTTCTACTGTGTATTAGTAACATACAGGGTTATACTGTGTATTAGTAACATACAGGTGTATACTGTGTATTAGTAACAAACACGGATATACTGTGCATTAGTAACATACAGGGTCATACTGTGTATTAATAACACAGGAATATACTGTCTATTAGTAACACACAGGGTTATACTGTGTATTAGTAACATACAGGTTTATACTGTGTATTAGTAACATACGGGGCTATACTGTGTATTAGTAACATACAGGGTCATACTGTGTATTAGTAAAATACAGGGATATACTGTATATTAGTAACAAACAGGGATATACTGTGTATTAGTAACATACAGGGATATACTGTGTATTAGTAACATACAGGTGTATACTGTGTATAAGTAACATACAGGGATATACTGTATATTACTAACAAACAGGGCTATACTGTGTATTAGTAACATATAGGGATATACTGTGTATTAGTAACAAACACGGTTCTACTGTGTATTAGTAACATACAGGGTTATACTGTGTATTAGTAACATACAGGTGTATACTGTGTATTAGTAACATACAGGTGTATACTGTGTATTAGTAACAAACACGGATATACTCTGCATTAGTAACATACAGGGTCATACTGTGTATTAATAACACAGGAATATACTGTCTATTAGTAACACACAGGGTTATACTGTGTATTAGTAACATACAGGATTATACTGTGTATTAGAAACATACAGGTGTATACTGTGTATTAGTAACATACAGGGCTATACTGTGTGTTAGTAACATACAGGGCTATACTGTGTATTAGTAACATACAGGGTTATACTGTGTATTAGTAACATACAGAGTTATACTGTGTATTCGTAACATACAGGATTATACTGTGTATTAGTAACGTACAGGGATATACTGTGTATTAGTAACATACAGGGCTATACTGTGTATTAGTAACATACAGGGATATACTGTGTATTAGTAACATACAGGGTTATACTGTGTATTAGTAACATACAGGGTTATACTGTGTATTAGTAACATACAGGGATATACTGTGTGTTAGTAACATACAGGGATATACTGTGTATTAGTTACATACAGGGTTATACTGTGTATTTGTAACATACAGGGTTATACTGTGTATTAGTAACATACAGTGTTATACTGTGTATTTGTAACATACAGGTTTATACTGTGTATTAGTAACATACAGGGTTATACTGTGTATTAGTAACATACAGGGATATACAGTGTATTAGTAACATAAAGGGTTATACTGTGTATTAGTAACATACTGGTGTATACTGTGTATTACTAACATACAGGGTTAGACTGTGTATTAGTAATATACAGGGATATACTGTGTATTAGTATCATACAAGGTTATACTGTGTATTAGTAACATACAGAGATATACTGAGTATTAGTATCAGACAGGGTTATACTGTGTATTAGTAACATACATGGTTATACTATGTATTAGTAACATACAGGGATATACTGTGTATTAGTAACATGCAGTGTTATACTGTGTATTAGTAACCTACAGGGTTATACTGTGTATTAGTAACATACAGGTATATACTGTGTATTAGTAACATACAGGGTTATATTGTGTATTAGTAACATACAGGGTTATACTGTTTATTAGTAACATACAGGGTTATACTGTGTATTAGTAACATACAGGGATATACTGTGTGTTAGTAACATACAGGGATATACTGTGTATTAGTTACATACAGGGTTATACTGTGTATTAGTAACATACAGGGTTATACTGTGTATTAGTAACATACAGGGATATACAGTGTATTAGTAACATAAAGGGTTATACTGTGTATTAGTAACATACTGGTGTATACTGTGTATTAGTAACATACAGGGTTAGACTGTGTATTAGTAACATACAGGGATATACTGTGTATTAGTATCATACAAGGTTATACTGTGTATTAGTAACATACAGAGATATACTGAGAATTAGTATCATACAGGGTTATACTGTGTATTAGTAACATACATGGTTATACTATGTATTAGTAACATACAGGGATATACTGTGTATTAGTAACATGCAGTGTTATACTGTGTATTATTAACCTACAGGGTTATACTGTGTATTAGTAACATACAGGTATATACTGTGTATTAGTAACATACAGGGTTATATTGTGTATTAGTAACATACACGGTTATACTGTGTATTAGTAACATACACGGTTATACTGTGTATTAGTAACATTCAGGGTGTATACTGTGTATTAGTAACATACAGAGATATACTGTGTATTAGTAACATACAGGTGTATACTGTGTATTAGTAACATACAGGGTTATACTGTGTATTAGTAACATACAGGGATATACTGTGTATTAGTATCATAAAGGGATATACTGTGTATTAGTATCATACAGGTGTAAACTGTGTATTAGTAACATACAGGGATATACTGTGTATTAGTAACATACATGGTTATACTATGTATTAGTAACATATGGGGATATATTGTGTATTAGTAACATGCAGTGTTATACTGTGTATTAGTAACCTACAGTGTTATACTGTGTATTAGTAACATACAGGTATATACTGTGTATTAGTAACATACAGGGTTATATTGTGTATTAGTAACATACACGGTTATACTGTGTATTAGTAACATTCAGGGTGTATACTGTGTATTAGTAACATACAGAGATATACTGTGTATTAGTAACATACAGGTGTATACTGTGTATTAGTATCATACAGGGTTATACTGTGTATTAGTAACATACAGGGATATACTGTGTATTAGTAACATACAGGGATATACTGTGTATTAGTAACATATATGGTTATACTATGTATTAGTAACATACAGGGATATACTGTGTATTAGTAACATGCAGTGTTATACTGTGTATTAGTAACCTACAGGGTTATACTGTGTATTAGTAACATACAGGTATATACTGTGTATTAGTAACATACAGGGTTATATTGTGTATTAGTAACATACAGGGTTATACTGTGTATTAGTAACATACAGGGATATACTGTGTATTAGTAACATACAGGGTTATACTGTGTATTAGCAACATACAGGGATATACTGTGTATTAGTAACATACAGGGTTATAGTGTGTATTAGTAACATACAGGGTTATACTGTGTATTAGCAACATACAGGGATATACTGTGTATTAGTAACATACAGGGTTATACTGTGTATTAGTAACATACAGGGTTATACTGTGTATTAGTAACATACAGGGATATACTGTGTGTTAGTAACATACAGGGATATACTGTGTATTAGTTACATACAGGGTTATACTGTGTATTAGTAACATACAGGGTTATACTGTGTATTAGTAACATACAGGGATTTACAGTGTATTAGTAACATAAAGGGTTATACTGTGTATTAGTAACATACTGGTGTATACTGTGTATTAGTAACATACAGGGTTAGACTGTGTATTAGTAACATACAGGGATATACTGTGTATTAGTATCATACAAGGTTATACTGTGTATTAGTAACATACAGAGATATACTGAGTATTAGTATCATACAGGGTTATACTGTGTATTAGTAACATACATGGTTATACTATGTATTAGTAACATACAGGGATATACTGTGTATTAGTAACATGCAGTGTTATACTGTGTATTATTAACCTACAGGGTTATACTGTGTATTAGTAACATACAGGTATATACTGTGTATTAGTAACATACAGGGTTATATTGTGTATTAGTAACATACACGGTTATACTGTGTATTAGTAACATACACGGTTATACTGTGTATTAGTAACATTCAGGGTGTATACTGTGTATTAGTAACATACAGAGATATACTGTGTATTAGTAACATACAGGTGTATACTGTGTATTAGTAACATACAGGGTTATACTGTGTATTAGTAACATACAGGGATATACTGTGTATTAGTATCATACAGGGATATACTGTGTATTAGTAACATACAGGGATATATTGTGTATTAGTAACATGCAGTGTTATACTGTGTATTAGTAACCTACAGGGTTATACTGTGTATTAGTAACATACAGGTATATACTGTGTATTAGTAACATACAGGGTTATATTGTGTATTAGTAACATACACGGTTATACTGTGTATTAGTAACATTCAGGGTGTATACTGTGTATTAGTAACATACAGAGATATACTGTGTATTAGTAACATACAGGTGTATACTGTGTATTAGTATCATACAGGGTTATACTGTGTATTAGTAACATACAGGGATATACTGTGTATTAGTAACATACAGGGATATACTGTGTATTAGTAACATATATGGTTATACTATGTATTAGTAACATACAGGGATATACTGTGTATTAGTAACATGCAGTGTTATACTGTGTATTAGTAACCTACAGGGTTATACTGTGTATTAGTAACATACAGGGTTATATTGTGTATTAGTAACATACAGGGTTATACTGTGTATTAGTAACATACAGGGATATACTGTGTATTAGTAACATACAGGGTTATACTGTGTATTAGCAACATACAGGGATATACTGTGTATTAGTAACATACAGGGTTATAGTGTGTATTAGTAACATACAGGGTTATACTGTGTATTAGCAACATACAGGGATATACTGTGTATTAGTAACATACAGGGTTACAGTGTGTATTAGTAACATACAGGGTTATACTGTGTATTAGCAACATACAGGGATATACTGTGTATTAGTAACATACAGGGTTATACTGTGTATTAGTAACATACAGGGTTATAGTGTGTATTAGTAACATACAGAGATATACTGTGCATTAGTAACATACAGGGATATACTGTGTATTAGTAACATACAGGGATATACTGTGTATTAGTAATATACAGGGTTATAGTGTGTATTAGTAACATACAGAGATATACTGTGTATTAGTAACATACAGGTGTATACTGTGTATTAGTAACATACAGGGTTATACTGTGTATTAGTAACATACAGGTGTTTACTATGTATTAGTAACATACAGGGATATACTGTGTATTAGTAACATACACGGTTATACTGTGTATTAGTAACATTCAGGGTGTATACTGTGTATTAGTAACATTCAGGGTTATACTGTGTATTAGTAACATACAGGGTTATACTGTGTGTTAGTAACATACAGGTATATACTGTGTATTAGTAACATACAGGGATATACTGTGTATTAGTAACATACAGGGTTATAGTGTGTATTAGTAACATACAGGGATATACTGTGTATTAGCAACATACAGGGATATACTGTGTATTAGTAAAATACAGGGATATAGTGTGTATTAGTAACATACAGAGATATACTGTGTATTAGTAACATACAGGTGTATACTGTGTATTAGTAACATACAGGGATATACTGTGTATTAGTAACATACAGGGTTATACTGTATATTAGTAACATACAGGGTTATACTGTGTATTAGTAACATACAGGGTTATACTGTGTATTAGTAACATACAGGTGTTTACTATGTATTAGTAACATACAGGGATATACTGTGTATTAGTAACATACACGGATATACTGTGTATTAGTAACATACAGAGATATACTGTGTATTAGTATCATACAGGGTTATACTTTGCATTAATAACATACAGGTGTATACTGTGTATTAGTAACATACAGGGTTATACTGTGTATTAGTAACATAAAGGGTGTATACTGTGTATTAGTAACATACAGGGTTATACTGTGTATTAGTAACAGAAAGGGTGTATACTGTGTATTAGTAACATACAGGGTTATACTGTGTATTAGTAACATACAGGATTACACTGTGTATTAGTAACAAACAGGGATATACTGTCTATTAGTAACATACGGGGCTATACTGTGTATTAGTAACATACAGATATATACTGAGAATTAGTATCATACAGGGTTATACTGTGTATTAGTAACATACAGAGTTATATTGTGTATTAGTAACATACACGGTTATACTGTGTATTAGTAACATACACGGTTATACTGTGTATTAGTAACATACAGAGATATACTGTGTATTAGTAACATACAGGTGTATACTGTGTATTAGTAACATACACGGTTATACTGTGTATTAGTAACATACACGGTTATACTGTGTATTAGTAACATTCAGGGTGTATACTGTGTATTAGTAACATACAGAGATATACTGTGTATTAGTAACATACAGGGTTATACTGTGTATTAGCAACATACAGGGATATAATGTGTATTAGTAACATACAGGGTTATAGTGTGTATTAGTAACATACAGGGATATACTGTGTATTAGTAACATACAGGGTTATAGTGTGTATTAGTAACATACAGAGATATACTGTGTATTAGGAACATACAGGGATATACTGTGTATTAGTAACATTCAGGGTGTATACTGTGTATTAGTAACATACAGAGATATACTGTGTATTAGTAACATACAGGTGTATACTGTGTATTAGTAACATACAGGGTTATACTGTGTATTAGTAACATACAGGGATATACTGTGTATTAGTAACATACAGAGTTATACTGTGTATTAGTAACATACAGGGTTATACTGTGTATTAGTAACATACAGGGTTATACTGTATATTAGTAACATACAGAGTTATTCCGAGTATTAGTAACATACAGGGTTATACTGTGTATTAGTAACACAGGGTTATACGGTGTATTAGTAACATACAGGGATATACTGTGTATTAGTAACATACAGGTGTATACTGTGTATTAGTAACATACAGATGTATACTGTGTATTAGTAACATACAGATGTATACTGTGTATTAGTAACATACAGGGTTATACTGTGTATTAGTAACATACAGGGATATACTGTGTATTAGTAACATACAAGTGTATACTGTGTATTAGTAACATGCAGTGTCATACTGTGTATTAGTAACATACAGGGATATACTGTGTATTAGTAACATAAAGGGTTATACTGTGTATTAGTAACATACAGGTGTATACTGTGTATTAGTATCATACAGGGTTATACTGTGTATTAGTAACATACAGGGATATACTGTGTATTTGTAACATACAGGGATATACTGTGTATTAGTAACATACAGAGCTATACTGTGTATTAGTAACATACAGAGATATACTGTGTATTAGTATCATACAGGGTTATACTGTGTATTATTAACATACTGTGTATTAGTAATATACTGTATATTAGTAAAATACAGGGTTATACTGTGTATTAGTAACATACAGGTGTATACTGTGTATTAGTAACACACAGAGTTATACTGTGTATTAGTAACATACAGGTGTATACTGTTTATTAGTAACTTACATGGTTATACTGTGTGTTAGTAACATACAGGAATATACTGTGTATTAGTAACATACAGGGTTATACTGTGTATTAGTAACATACAGGGTTATACTATGTATTAGTAACATACAGGGATATACTGTGTATTAGTAACATGCAGTGTTATACTGTGTATTAGTAACCTACAGGGTTATACTGTGTATTAGTAACATACAGGTATATACTGTGTATTAGTAATATACAGGGTTATACTGTGTATTAGTAACATACACGGTTATACTGTGTATTAGTAACATTCAGGGTGTATACTGTGTATTAGTAACATACAGAGATATACTGTGTATTAGTAACATACAGGTGCATACTGTGTATTAGTAACATACAGGGTTATACTGTGTATTAGTAACATACAGGTTTATACTGTGTATTAGTAACATACAGGGATATACTGTGTATTAGTATCATACAGGTGTATACTGTGTATTAGTAACATACAGGGATATACTGTGTATTAGTAACATACATGGTTATACTATGTATTAGTAACATACAGGGATATACTGTGTATTAATAACATGCAGTGTTAATCTGTGTATTAGTAACCAACAGGGTTATACTGTGTATTAGTAACATACAGGTATATACTGTGTATTAGTAACATACAGGGTTATATTGTGTATTAGTAACATACACGGTTATACTGTGTATTAGTAACATACACGGTTATACTGTGTATTAGTAACATTCAGGGTGTATACTGTGTATTAGTAACATACAGAGATATACTGTGTATTAGTAACATACAGGTGTATACTGTGTATTAGTATCATACAGGGTTATACTGTGTATTAGTAACATACAGGGATATACTGTGTATTAGTATCATACAGATGTATACTGTGTATTAGTAACATACAGGGTCATACTGTGTATTAGTAACATACAGGGATATACTGTGTATTAGTAACATACAGGGTTATACTGTGTATTAGCAACATACAGGGATATAATGTGTATTAGTAACATACAGGGTTATAGTGTGTATTAGTAACATACAGGGATATACTGTGTATTAGTAACATACAGGGTTATAGTGTGTATTAGTAACATACAGGGATATACTGTGTATTAGTAACATAAAGGGTTATACTGTGTATTAGTAACATACAGGTGTATACTGTGTATTAGTATCATACAGGGTTATACTGTGTATTAGTAACATACAGGGATATACTGTGTATTTGTAACATACAGGGATATACTGTGTATTAGTAACATACAGAGCTATACTGTGTATTAGTAACATACAGAGATATACTGTGTATTAGTATCATACAGGGTTATACTGTGTATTATTAACATACTGTGTATTAGTAATATACTGTATATTAGTAAAATACAGGGTTATACTGTGTATTAGTAACATACAGGTGTATACTGTGTATTAGTAACACACAGAGTTATACTGTGTATTAGTAACATACAGGTGTATACTGTTTATTAGTAACTTACATGGTTATACTGTGTGTTAGTAACATACAGGAATATACTGTGTATTAGTAACATACAGGGTTATACTGTGTATTAGTAACATACAGGGTTATACTATGTATTAGTAACATACAGGGATATACTGTGTATTAGTAACATGCAGTGTTATACTGTGTATTAGTAACCTACAGGGTTATACTGTGTATTAGTAACATACAGGTATATACTGTGTATTAGTAATATACAGGGTTATACTGTGTATTAGTAACATACACGGTTATACTGTGTATTAGTAACATTCAGGGTGTATACTGTGTATTAGTAACATACAGAGATATACTGTGTATTAGTAACATACAGGTGCATACTGTGTATTAGTAACATACAGGGTTATACTGTGTATTAGTAACATACAGGTTTATACTGTGTATTAGTAACATACAGGGATATACTGTGTATTAGTATCATACAGGTGTATACTGTGTATTAGTAACATACAGGGATATACTGTGTATTAGTAACATACATGGTTATACTATGTATTAGTAACATACAGGGATATACTGTGTATTAATAACATGCAGTGTTAATCTGTGTATTAGTAACCAACAGGGTTATACTGTGTATTAGTAACATACAGGTATATACTGTGTATTAGTAACATACAGGGTTATATTGTGTATTAGTAACATACACGGTTATACTGTGTATTAGTAACATACACGGTTATACTGTGTATTAGTAACATTCAGGGTGTATACTGTGTATTAGTAACATACAGAGATATACTGTGTATTAGTAACATACAGGTGTATACTGTGTATTAGTATCATACAGGGTTATACTGTGTATTAGTAACATACAGGGATATACTGTGTATTAGTATCATACAGGTGTATACTGTGTATTAGTAACATACAGGGTCATACTGTGTATTAGTAACATACAGGGATATACTGTGTATTAGTAACATACAGGGTTATACTGTGTATTAGCAACATACAGGGATATAATGTGTATTAGTAACATACAGGGTTATAGTGTGTATTAGTAACATACAGGGATATACTGTGTATTAGTAACATACAGGGTTATAGTGTGTATTAGTAACATACAGGGATATACTGTGTATTAGTAACATACAGGGTTATAGTGTGTATTAGTAACATACAGAGATATACTGTGTATTAGGAACATACAGGGATATACTGTGTATTAGTAACATTCAGGGTGTATACTGTGTATTAGTGACATACAGAGATATACTGTGTATTAGTAACATACAGGTGTATACTGTGTATTAGTAACATACAGGGTTATACTGTGTATTAGTAACATACAGGGATATACTGTGTATTAGTAACATACAGAGTTATACTGTGTATTAGTAACATACAGGGTTATACTGTGTATTAGTAACATACAGGGTTATACTGTATATTGGTAACATACAGAGTTATTCCGAGTATTAGTAACATACAGGGTTATACTGTGTATTAGTAACACAGGGTTATACGGTGTATTAGTAACATACAGGGATATACTGTGTATTAGTAATATACAGGTTTATAGTGTGTATTAGTAACATACAGGTGTATACTGTGTATTAGTAACATACAGGGTTATACTGTGTATTAGTAACATACAGGTGTATACTGTGTATTAGTAACATACAGGGTTATGCTGTGTATTAGTAACATACAGGTGTTTACTATGTATTAGTAACATACAGGGATATACTGTGAATTAGTAACATACACGGATATACTGTGTATTAGTAACTTACAGAGATATACTGTGTATTAGTATCATACAGGTTTATACTGTGTATTAGTAACATACAGGGTTATACTGTGTATTAGTAACATACAGGGTTATACTGTGTGTTAGTAACATACAGGTATATACTGTGTATTAGTAACATACAGGGATATACTGTGTATTAGTAACATACAGGGTTATAGTGTGTATTAGTAACATACAGGGATATACTGTGTATTAGTAACATACAGGGATATACTGTGTATTAGTAATATACAGGGTTATAGTGTGTATTAGTAATATACAGGGTTATAGTGTGTATTAGTAACATACAGGGTTATACTGTGTATTAGTAACATACAGGTGTTTACTATGTATTAGTAAAATACAGGGATATACTGTGTATTAGTAACATACACGGATATACTGTGTATTAGTAACATACAGAGATATACTGTGTATTAGTAACATACAGGGATATACTGTGTATTAGTAATATACAGGGTTATATTGTGTATTAGTAACATACAGAGATATACTGTGTATTAGTAACATACAGGTGTATACTGTGTATTAGTAACATACAGGGTTATACTGTGTATTAGTAACATACAGGTGTATACTGTGTATTAGTAACATACAGGGATATACTGTGTATTAGTAACATACACGGTTATACTGTGTATTAGTAACATTCAGGGTGTATACTGTGTATTAGTAACATACAGAGATATACTGTGTATTAGTAACATACAAGTGTATACTGTGTATTAGTAACATTCAGGGATATACTGTGTATTAGTAATATACAGGGTTATAGTGTGTATTAGTAACATACAGAGATATACTGTGTATTAGTAACATACAGGTGTATACTGTGTATTCGTAACATACAGGGATATACTGTGTATTAGTAACATACAGGGTTATACTGTATATTAGTAACATACAGGGTTATACTGTGTATTAGTAACATACAGGGTTATAATGTGTATTAGTAACATACAGGTGTTTACTATGTATTAGTAACATACAGGAATATACTGTGTATTAGTAACATACACGGATATACTGTGTATTAGTAACATACAGAGATATACTGTGTATTAGTATCATACAGGGTTATACTGTGTATTAGTAACTTACAGGGTTATACTGTGTATTAGTAACAAACAGGGATATACTGTCTATTAGTAACATACGGGGCTATACTGTGTATTAGTAACATACAGGGATATACTGTGTATTAGTAACATACAAGTGTATACTGTGTATTAGTAACATGCAGTGTTATACTGTGTATTAGTAACATACAGGGTTATACTGTGTATTAGTAACATACAGGGATATACTGTGTATTAGTAACATACAGGGTTATACTGTGCATTAGTAAACATACAGAATTATACTGTGTAATAGTAACATACAGGTGTTTACTGTGTATTAGTAACATACAGGGTTATACTGTGTATAAGTAACACACAGGGTTATACTGTGTATTACTAACAAACAGGGTTATACTGTGTATTAGTAAACATACAGAATTATCCTGTGTAATAGTAACATACAGGGATATAATGTGTATAAGTAACATACAGGGATTTACTGTGTATAAGTAACATACAGGGTTATACTGTGTATTAATAACACACAGGGTTATACTGTGTATTAGTAACATTCAGGGTGTATACTGTGTATTACTAACATACAGGGATATACTGTGTATTAGTAACATACACGGTTATATTGTATATTAGTAACATTCAGGGTGTATACTGTGTATTAGTAACATACAGAGATATACTGTGTATTAGTAACATACAGGTGTATACTGTGTATTAGTAACATACAGGGATATACTGTGTATTTGTAACATACAGGGATATACTGTGTATTAGTAACATACAGAGCTATACTGTGTATTAGTAACATACAGAGATATACTGTGTATTAGTATCATACAGGGTTATACTGTGTATTATTAACATACTGTGTATTAGTAATATACTGTATATTAGTAAAATACAGGGTTATACTGTGTATTAGTAACATACAGGTGTATACTGTGTATTAGTAACATACACAGTTATACTGTGTATTAGTAACATAAGGTGTATACTGTTTATTAGTAACTTACATGGTTATACTGTGTGTTAGTAACATACAGGAATATACTGTGTATTAGTAACATACAGGGTTATACTGTGTATTAGTAACATACAGGGTTATACTATGTATTAGTAACATACAGGGATATACTGTGTATTAGTAACCTACAGGGTTATACTGTGTATTAGTAACATACAGGTGTATACTGTGTATTAGTAACATACAGGGTTATACTGTGTATTAGTAACATACACGGTTATACTGTGTATTAGTAACATTCAGGGTGTATACTGTGTATTAGTAACATACAGAGATATACTGTGTATTAGTAACATACAGGTGCATACTGTGTATTAGTAACATACAGGGTTATACTGTGTATTAGTAACATAAAGGGATATACTGTGTATTAGTATCATACAGGTGTATACTGTGTATTAGTAACATACAGGGATATACTGTGTATTAGTAACATACATGGTTATACTATGTATTAGTAACATACAGGGATATACTGTGTATTAGTAACATGCAGTGTTAATCTGTGTATTAGTAACCAACAGGGTTATACTGTGTATTAGTAACATACAGGTATATACTGTGTATTAGTAACATACAGGGTTATATTGTGTATTAGTAACATACACGGTTATACTGTGTATTAGTAACATACACGGTTATACTGTGTATTAGTAACATTCAGAGATATACTGCGTATTAGTAACATACAGGTGTATACTGTGTATTAGTATCATACAGGGTTACACTGTGTATAAGTAACATACAGGGATATACTGTGTATTAGTATCATACAGGTGTATACTGTGTATTAGTAACATACAGGGATATACTGTGTATTAGTAACATACAGGGTTATACCGTGTATTAGCAACATACAGGGATATAATGTGTATTAGTAACATACAGGGTTATAGTGTGTATTAGTAACATACAGGGATATACTGTGTATTAGTAACATACAGGGTTAAAGTGTGTATTAGTAACATACAGGGATATACTGTGTATTAGTAACATACAGGGTTATAGTGTGTATTAGTAACATACAGAGATATACTGTGTATTAGGAACATACAGGGATATACTGTGTATTAGTAACATTCAGGGTGTATACTGTGTATTAGTAACATAGAGAGATATACTGTGTATTACTAACATACAGGTGTATACTGTGTATTAGTAACATACAGGGTTATACTGTGTATTAGTAACATACAGGGATATACTGTGTATTAGTAACATACAGAGTTATACTGTGTATTAGTAACATACAGGGTTATACTGTATATTAGTAACATACAGAGTTATTCCGAGTATTAGTAACATACAGGGTTATACGGTGTATTAGTAACACAGGGTTATACGGTGTATTAGTAACATACAGGGATATACTGTGTATTAGTAATATACAGGTTTATAGTGTGTATTAGTAACATACAGGTGTATACTGTGTATTAGTAACATACAGGGTTATACTGTGTATTAGTAACATACAGGTGTATACTGTGTATTAGTAACATACAGGGTTATACTGTGTATTAGTAACATACAGGTGTTTACTATGTATTAGTAACATACAGGGATATACTGTGTATTAGTAACATACACGGATATACTGTGTATTAGTAACTTACAGAGATATACTGTGTATTAGTATCATACAGGGTTATACTGTGTATTAGTAACATACAGGGTTATAATGTGTATTAGTAACATACAGGGTTATACTGTGTGTTAGTAACATACAGGTATATACTGTGTATTAGTAACATACAGGGATATACTGTGTATTAGTAACATACAGGGTTATAGTGTGTATTAGTAACATACAGGGATATTCTGTGTATTAGTAACATACAGGGATATACTGTGTATTAGTAATAAACAGGGTTATAGTGTGTATTAGTAACATACAGGGTTATACTGTGTATTAGTAACATACAGGTGTTTACTATGTATTAGTAAAATACAGGGATATACTGTGTATTAGTAACATACACGGATATACTGTGTATTAGTAACATACAGAGATATACTGTGTATTAGTAACATACAGGGATATACTGTGTATTAGTAATATACAGGGTTATATTGTGTATTAGTAACATACAGAGATATACTGTGTATTAGTAACATACAGGTGTATACTGTGTATTAGTAACATACAGGGTTATACTGTGTATTAGTAACATACAGGTGTTTACTATGTATTAGTAACATACAGGGATATACTGTGTATTAGTAACATACACGGTTATACTGTGTATTAGTAACATTCAGGGTGTATACTGTGTATTAGTAACATACAGAGATATACTGTGTATTAGTAATATACAAGTGTATACTGTGTATTAGTAACATTCAGGGATATACTGTGTATTAGTAATATACAGGGTTATAGTGTGTATTAGTAACATACAGAGATATCCTGTGTATTAGTAACATACAGGTGTATACTGTGTATTAGTAACATACAGGGATATACTGTGTATTAGTAACATACAGGGTTATACTGTATATTAGTAACATACAGGGTTATACTGTGTATAAGTAACATACAGGTTTATAATGTGTATTAGTAACATACATGTGTTTACTATGTATTAGTAACATACAGGAATATACTGTGTATTAGTAACATACACGGATATACTGTGTATTAGTAACATACAGAGATATACTGTGTATTAGTATCATATAGGGTTATACTGTGTATTAGTAACTTACAGGGTTATACTGTGTATTAGTAACAAACAGGGATATACTGTCTATTAGTAACATACGGGGCTATACTGTGTATTAGTAACATACAGGGATATACTGTGTATTAGTAACATACAAGTGTATACTGTGTATTAGTAACATGCAGTGTTATACTGTGTATTAGTAACATACAGGGTTATACTGTGTATTAGTAACATACAGGTATATTCTGTGTATTAGTAACATACAGGGTTATATTGTGTATTAGTAACATACAGGGATATACTGTGTATTAGTAACATACAGGGTTATACTGTGCATTAGTAAACATACAGAATTATACTGTGTAATAGTAACATACAGGTGTTTACTGTGTATTAGTAACATACAGGGTTATAATGTGTATAAGTAACACACAGGGTTATACTGTGTATTACTAACAAACAGGGTTATACTGTGTATTAGTAAACATACAGAATTATACTGTGTAATAGTAACATACAGGGATATAATGTGTATAAGTAACATACAGGGATATACTGTGTATAAGTAACATACAGGGTTATACTGTGTATTAATAACACACAGGGTTATACTGTGTATTAGTAACATTCAGGGTGTATACTGTGTATTAGTAACATTCAGGGTGTATACTGTGTATTACTAACATACAGGGATATACTGTGTATTAGTAACATACACGGTTATATTGTATATTAGTAACATTCAGGGTGTATACTGTGTATTAGTAACATACAGAGATATACCGTGTATTAGTAACATACAGGTGTATACTGTGTATTAGTAACATACAGGGATATACTGTGTATTAGTAACATACAGGTGTATATTGTGTATTAGTATCATACAGGGATTTACTGTGTATTAGTAACATACAGGTGTATACTGTGTATTAGTAACATACAGAGATATACTGTGTATTAGTAACATACAGGGATATACCGTGTATTAGTAACATACAGGGATATACTGTGTATTAGTAACATAAAGGGTTATACTATGTATTAGTAACATACAGGTGTATACTGTGTATTAGTATCATACAGGGTTATACTGTGTATTAGTAACATACAGGGATATACTGTGTAATTGTAACATACAGGGATATACTGTGTATTAGTAACATACAGAGCTATACTGTGTATTAGTAACATACAGAGATATACTGTGTATTAGTATCATACAGGGTTATACTGTGTATTAGTAACATACTGTGTATTAGTAATATACTGTATATTAGTAAAATACAGGGTTATACTGTGTATTAGTAACATACAGGTGTATACTGTGTATTAGTAACATACAGGGTTATACTGTGTATTAGTAACATACAGGTGTATACTGTTTATTAGTAACATACATGGTTATACTGTGTGTTAGTAACATACAGGAATATACTGTGTATTAGTAAAATACAGGGTTATACTGTGTATTAGTAACATACAGGGTTATACTGTGTATTAGTAACATAAAGGGTGTATACTGTGTATTAGTAACAGAAAGGGTGTATACTGTGTATTAGTAACATGCAGGGTTATACTGTGTATTAGTAACATACAGGGTTATACTGTGTATTAGTAACATAAAGGGTGTATACTGTGTATTAGTAACATACAGGGATATACTGTGTATTAGTAACATACAGGGTTATACTGTGTATTAGTAACAAACAGTGATATACTGTGTATTAGTAACATACTGTTTATTAGTAATATACTGTGTATTAGTAACATACAGGATTATACTTTGTATTAGTAACATACAGGATTATACTTTGTATTAGTAACATACAGGTTTATACTGTGTATTAGTAACATACAGGTTTATACTATGTATTAGCAACTTACATGGTTATCCTGTGTATTAATAATATACAGGGATATACTGTGTATTAGAAAAATACAGGGATATACTGTGTATTAGTGACATACAAGGTTATAATGTGTATTAGTAATATACAGGTGTGTTCTGTCTATTAGTAACATACAGGGTTATAGTCTGTATTAATAACAAAGGGTTATACTGTGTATTAGTAACATACAGGGTTATACTGTGTATTAGTAACATACAGGGAAATACTCTATATTAGTAACATACAGGTATATACTCTGTATTAGTAACATACAGGGATATACTGTGTATTAGTAACATAAAGGGTTATACTGTGTATTAGTAACATACGGGTGTATACTGTGTATTAGTAACATACAGGGCTAGACTGTGTATTAGTAACATACAGGGATATACTGTGTATTAGAAACATACAGGGATATACTGTGTATTAATACAATACAGGGATATACTGTCTATTAGTAACATACAGGGTTATACTGTGTATTAGTAACATACAGGTGTTTACTATGTATTAGTAACATACAGGGATATACTATGTATTAGTAACATACACTGATATACTGTGTATTAGTAACATACAGAGATATACTGTGTATTAGTATCATACAGGGTTATACTGTGTATTAGTAACTTACAGGGTTATACTGTGTATTAGTAACACACAGGGTTATACTGTGTATTAGTAACATTCAGGGTGTATACTGTGTATTACTAACATACAGGGATATACTGTGTATTAGTAACATACATGGTTATATTGTATATTAGTAACATTCAGGGTGTATACTGTGTATTAGTAACATACAGAGATATACCGTGTATTAGTAACATACAGGTGTATACTGTGTATTAGTAACATACAGGGATATACTGTGTATTAGTAACATACAGGAGTATATTGTGTATTAGTATCATACAGGGATTTACTGTGTATTAGTAACATACAGGTGTATACTGTGTATTAGTAACATACAGAGATATACTGTGTATTAGTAACATACAGGGATATACTGTGTATTAGTAACATAAAGGGTTATACAATGTATTAGTAACATACAGGTGTATACTGTGTATTAGTATCATAGAAGGTTATACTGTGTATTAGTAACATACAGGGATATACTGTGTAATTGTAACATACAGGGATATACTGTGTACTAGTAACATACAGAGCTATACTGTGTATTAGTAACATACAGAGATATACTGTGTATTAGTATCATACAGGGTTATACTGTGTATTAGTAACATACTGTGTATTAGTAATATACTGTATATTAGTAAAATACAGGGTTATACTGTGTATTAGTAACATACAGGTGTATACTGTGTATTAGTAACATACAGGGTTATACTGTGTATTAGTAACATACAGGTGTATACTGTTTATTAGTAACATACATGGTTATACTGTGTGTTAGTAACATACAGGAATATACTGTGTATTAGTAACATACAGGGTTATACTGTGTATTAGTAACATACAGGGTTATACTGTGTATTAGTAACATAAAGGGTGTATACTGTGTATTAGTAACAGAAAGGGTGTATACTGTGTATTAGTAACATGCAGGGTTATACTGTGTATTAGTAACATACAGGGTTATACTGTGTATTAGTAACATAAAGGGTGTATACTGTGTATTAGTAACATACAGGGATATACTGTGTATTAGTAACATACAGGGTTATACTGTGTATTAGTAACAAACAGTGATATACTGTGTATTAGTAACATACTGTTTATTAGTAATATACTGTGTATTAGTAACATACAGGATTATACTTTGTATTAGTAACATACAGGATTATACTTTGTATTAGTAACATACAGGTTTATACTGTGTATTAGTAACATACAGGTTTATACTATGTATTAGCAACTTACATGGTTATCCTGTGTATTAATAATATACAGGGATATACTGTGTATTAGAAAAATACAGGGATATACTGTGTATTAGTGACATACAAGGTTATAATGTGTATTAGTAATATACAGGTGTGTTCTGTCTATTAGTAACATACAGGGTTATAGTCTGTATTAATAACAAAGGGTTATACTGTGTATTAGTAACATACAGGGTTATACTGTGTATTAGTAACATACAGGGATATACTCTATATTAGTAACATACAGGTATATACTCTGTATTAGTAACATACAGGGATATACTGTGTATTAGTAACATAAAGGGTTATACTGTGTATTAGTAACATACGGGTGTATACTGTGTATTAGTAACATACAGGGCTAGACTGTGTATTAGTAACATACAGGGATATACTGTGTATTAGAAACATACAGGGATATACTGTGTATTAATACAATACAGGGATATACTGTCTATTAGTAACATACAGGGTTATACTGTGTATTAGTAACATACAGGTGTTTACTATGTATTAGTAACATACAGGGATATACTATGTATTAGTAACATACACTGATATACTGTGTATTAGTAACATACAGAGATATACTGTGTATTAGTATCATACAGGGTTATACTGTGTATTAGTAACTTACAGGGTTATACTGTGTATTAGTAACATACAGGTGTATACTGTGTATTAGTAACATACAGGGTTATACTGTGTATTAGTAACATACAGGAATATACTGTGTATTAGTAACAAACAGGGTTGTACTGTGTATTAGTAACATACAGGAATATACTGTGTATTAGTAATATACAGGGTTATACTGTGTATTAGTAACTTACACGGATATAAGGTGTATTAGTAACATACAGAGATATACTCTTTATTAGTAACATACAATGTTATACTGTGTATTAGTAACATACAGGTGTATAATGTGTATTAGTAACATACAGGGTTTTAATGTGTATTAGTAACATACAGGGTTATATTGTGTATTAGTAACATACAGATGTATACTGTGTATTAGTAACATACAGGGTTATACTGTGTATTAGTAACATACAGGGATATACTGTGTATTAGTAACATACAAGTGTATACTGTGTATTAGTAACATGCAGTGTTATACTGTGTATTAGTAAACTACAGGGTTATACTGTGTATTAGTAACATACAGGTATATACTGTGTATTAGTAACATACAGGGTTATATTGTGTATTAGTAACATACACGGTTATACTGTGTATTAGAAACATACACGGTTATACTGTGTATTAGTAACATTCAGGGTGTATACTGTGTATTAGTAACATACAGAGATATACTGTGTATTAGTAAGATACAGGTGTATACTGTGTATTAGTAACATACAGGGTTATACTGTGTATTAGTAACTTACACGGATATAAGGTGTATTAGTAACATACAGAGATATACTCTTTATTAGTAACATAAAATGTTATACTGTGTATTAGTAACATACAGGTGTATAATGTGTATTAGTAACATACAGATGTATACTGAGTATTAGTAACATACAGGGTTATACTGTGTATTAGTAACATACAGGGATATACTGTGTATTAGTAACATACAAGTGTATACTGTGTATTAGTAACATGCAGTGTTATACTGTGTATTAGTAACCTACAGGGTTATACTGTGTATTAGTAACATACAGGTATATACTGTGTATTAGTAACATACAGGGTTATATTGTGTATTAGTAACATACACGGTTATACTGTGTATTAGAAACATACACGGTTTTACTGTGTATTAGTAACATTCAGGGTGTATAGTGTGTATTAGTAACATACAGAGATATACTGTGTATTAGTAACATACAGGTGTATACTGTGTATTAGTAACATACAGGGTTATACTGTGTATTAGTAACATACAGAGATATACTGTGTATTAGTAACATACAGGTGTATACTGTGTATTAGTAACATACAGGGTTATACTGTGTATTAGTAACATACAGGGATATACTGTGTATTAGTAACATACAGGTGTATATTGTGTATTAGTATCATACAGGGTTATACTGTGTATTAGTAACATACAGGGATATACTGTTTATTAGTAACATAAAGGGTTATACTGTGTATTAGTAACATACAGGTGTATACTGTGTATTAGTATCATACAGGTGTATACTGTGTATTAGTATCATACAGGGATATACTGTGTATTTGTAACATACAGGGATATACTGTGTACTAGTAACATACAGGGTTATACTGTGTATTAGTAACATACAGGGTTATACTGTGTTTTAGTAACATACAAGGATATACTGTGTATTAGTAACATACAGGGTTATACTGTGTATTAGTAACATACAGGTATATACTGTGTATTAGTAGCATACAGGGATATACTGTGTATTAGTAACATACACAGATATACTGTGTATTATTAACATACCGAGATATACTGTGTATTAGTATCATACAGGGTTATACTGTGTATTAGTAATATACTGTGTATTAGTAAAATACAGGGTTATACTGTGTATTAGTAACATACAGGTGTATACTGTGTATTAGTAACAAACAGGGATATACTGTTTATTAGTAACTTACATGGTTATACTGTGTATTAGTAACATACAGGTATATACTGTGTATTAGTAACATACGGGGTTATACTGTGTATTAGTAACATACAGGGTTATACTGTGTATTAGTAACATACAGGTGTATACTGTGTATTAGTAACCTACAGGGTGTATACTGTGTATTAGTAACATACAGGTGTAAATTGTGTATTAGTATCATACAGAGTTCTACTGTGTATTAGTAACATACAGGTGTATACTGTGTATTAGTAACATACAGGGTTATACTGTGTATTAGTCACATACAGGGTTATACCGTGTATTAGTACCATACAGGGATATACTGTATATTAGTAACATAAAGGGATATACTGTGTATTAGTAACATAGAGGGTTATACTGTGCATTAGTAACCTACAGGTGTATACTGTGTATTAGTAACATACAGTTATATACTCTGTATTAGTAACAAACACGTTTCTGCTGTGTATTAGTAACATACAGGGTTATCCTGTGTATTAATAACATACAGGGTTATACTGTGTATTAGTAACATACAGGGTTATACATTTTATTAGTAATATACAGGGATATACTGTGTATTAGTATTAGTAACATAAAAGGTTATACTGTGTATTAGTAACAGACAGGGATATACTGTGTATTAGTAACATACAGGTGTATACTGTGTATTAGTATCATACTAGGTTGTATTGTGTGTTAGTAACATACAGAAATATACTGTGCATTAGTAACATACAGGGTTATACTGTGTATTAGTAACATACAGGGTTATACTGTGTATTAGTAACATAAAGGGTGTATACTGTGTATTAGTAACATACAGGGTTATACTGTGTATTAGTAACATACAGGGTTATACTGTGTATTAGTAACATAAAGGGTGTATACTGTGTATTAGTAACATACAGGGTTATACTGTGTATTAGTAACATACAGGATTATACTGTGTATTAGTAACCTCCAGGGTGTTTACTGTGTATTAGTAACATACAGAGATATACTGTGTATTAGTAACATACAGGTGTATACTGTGTATTAGTAACATACAGGGTTATACTGTGTATTAGTAACATACAGGGATATACTGTGTATTAGTAACATACAGAGTTATACTGTGTATTAGTAACATAAAGGGTGTATACTGTGTATTAGTAACATACAGGGTTATACTGTGTATTAGTAATATACAGGATTATACTGTGTATTAGTAACCTCCAGGGTGTTTACTGTGTATTAGTAACATACAAGGTTATACTGTGTATTAGTAACATACAGGGATATACTGTGTATTAGTAACATACAAGCATATACGGTGTATTAGTAACATACAGGGGTTATACTGTGTATTAGTAACATACAGGTGTATACTGTGTATTAGTAACATAAAGGGATATACTGTGTATTAGTAACATACTGGTATATACTGTGTATTAGTAACATACAGGGATATACTGTCTATTAGTAACATTCAGGGCTATAATGTGTATTAGTAACATACAGGGATATACTGTGTATTAGTAAACATACACAGTTATACTGTGTATTAGAAACATACAGGGATATACTGTGTATTAATAAAATACAGGGTTATACTGTGTATTAGTAATATACAGGGTCATACTGTGTATTAGTAACATACAGAGATATACAGAGTATTAGTATCATACAGGGTTATACTGTGTATTAGTAACATGCAGGGATATACTGTGTATTAGTAACATACACGGATATACTGTGTATTAGTAACATACAGATATATACTGTGTATTAGTATCATACAGGGTTATACTGTGTATTAGTAACTTACAGGGTTATACTGTGTATTGGTAACATACAGGTGTATATTGTGTATTAGTAACATACAGGGTTATACTATGTATTAGTAACATACAGGAATATACTGTGTATTAGTAACAAACAGTTTTGTACTGTGTATTAGTAACATACAGGGTTAAACTGTGTATTAGTAACTTACACGGATATACTGTGTATTAGTAACATACAGAGATATACTCTTTATTAGTAACATACAATGTTATACTGTGTATTAGTAACATACAGGGTTATACTGTGTATTAGTAACATACAGGGATATACTGTGTATTAGTAACATACAGGGATATAATGTGTATTAGTAACATACAGGGTTATACTGTGTATTAGTAACATACAGGGATATAATGTGTATTAGTCTATATATATATATATCCTATATAAAATTCACCAAGTTGTGTGTAACGCCCGACATGCGCAGTAGACACTGCTGCGCGTGCAGCAGTCATACGCAGTAGAGACTGCCTGCGCTGCGGCTGATACAGAGCTGGGCGCTCCGAAGAAGCGTCCAGCTCTGTATCAGCCGAGGCGCGGGCAGTCTCCACTGCGTGTGACTGCCCCGCGACCGGCTGCCAGAGGCACTGTGGCCCGTGTAACGGGCTGTTCAACTAGTATATATATAAAAGAAGACTTTGTGCCTGCCAAAACACACCCAGGGGAGGCATAAAGCAGGAGTTACTATTCCTATTGGGTGATTCAGTCATGGAGGGAGTTGGCCCGCCCCCACTATGCAGCCCGCCCACCACTATCAAAGTCAGAAAAAAACAATATGGCCGCCACTTGCTCCTACACCACAGACAAACACAAATGCCTCACTCATACAGCACCAAACTCACACACATGCCTCACTCACACAGCACCACACAAACACACACACATGCCCCACTCACACACACAGACCACCACACACAATGCCCCACTCACACAGTACCAAACACACATGCCCCCACTCACACACACACAGCACCACATACACACACAAAGCCAGAAATAAATATGGCTGACACACACACACTCACTCACCCTGACTCCAGTGGCCTCAGCAGGACCTGTAGTGCAGCACCAGAAGAACAAAATGGCACTCAAAGGGTTAAGGTAGGCCTCATTGCTCAATTATTTCTTCACTGTCATCATTTGGCATGCAAGACACAGGACAGACAACCATCAGGTACACACTTAACCCACTGACTGCCACAGGGTTGTGTATCAAGTCTTACCCCTCAGGGAGTGTGTTCAAACACCTCACACTGTAAACTTGCATTTCCTCCCACTTCTCCTCCTTCCCCAGCCTATTACTAACACTTTTCCACATTTATGTTAAGCCCCGCCCCCTACTCGTGATTAAGCCCCACCCACTTTTAACCCAGATTGCCCCATTTGTCTCTCCACATCAGCACCACATCAGTCCCCTCCAGAGACAACACAAATCAAAGTTCCCAGGTATGAACACACTTCCCACTGCTATTTAACTCTGACATGCCTCTGTATATCTTAACCCTTTGACTGCCAGAGGGGTGCACAACTCATGAGTGCATGTGTTTCTGCTCATATATGTTGCATGTGTGTTTGTGTCCATCTCTGTTACATATATGTGTCCATGTGTGCATCTCCAGTGTGTCTGTGTGTGTACATCTGTTACATATGTGTGCATCTCCAGTGTGTCTATGTGTGTGCATGTCTTTTGCATGTTTCTGCCGCTCACTGTGTGTATGTGCATACCTCCCAACATTTCACATGGCCAAAGAGGGGCACTTTAGTTTTAGGTGATATTGTTGGGGCGTGGCTGGTGGGCGGGGCATTAGTAAGAATTTTTAGGTTATTTCATGACCTATTACTGGCTATTTATGTAACTGAATAAATGATTTAGTGCAAGACCAAAGTATTTTATTTGCACAGACTAATGTATAAACACATGTACTGAAGTTTATTGCTTTATTGCTGTAGAGCAAAGTAATACACACCACACAGTCAGGGCTGGTGCAAGGATTTTTACCACCCTAGGCAAAACCTAATTTTGCCGCCCATTTCCCTTGTGTCCCACCCCTTTATACCCTGCCTACTTATACCCCACCTCTTTTCATGATTGTCCTCTCTCTGCCCCCTGGGCCAGTCTGCCCCTGGTCTGGAGATGCCTGTAAGAGATGCCCCCTACCAGCTCCAACTTGCCCCTTATCAGCTTCACTTTGGCCCACCAGCTCCACTTTGCCACCATCAGCTCCACTTTGCCCCCCATCCACTCCAACTTGCCCCCATCAGCTCCACTTTGCCCCCCATCAGCTCTAACATGCCCCCACCAGCTCCACTTTGGCCCCTCAGCTCCACTTTGCCCCCATCAGCTCCACTTTGACCCCCATCCTCTCCAAATTACCCCCATCAGCTCCACATTGCCCCCCATCCGCTCCAACTTGCCCCCCATCCGCTCCAACTGGCCCCCACCAGCTCCAACTTGCCCCCACCAGCTCCACTATGCCCCCATCCGCTCCAACGTGCCCCCCATCCGCTCCAACTTGCCCCCCATCCGCTCCACTTTGCCCCCCTCAGCTCCAACTTGCCCCCCTCAGCTCACTTTGACCCTCATCCGCTCCACTTTGCCCCCATCAGCTCCAACTTGCCCACACCAGCTCCACTATGCCCCCTCAGCTCCAGCTTTCCCCTAACAGCTCCAACTTACCCCATCATCTCCACTTTGCCCCACATCCGCTTCAACTTGCCCCCTCAGCTCCACTATGCCCCCTCAGCTCCAACTTGCCCCCCATCACATACCTGTAGCTCCCGCGCAGTCTTCTCTTCAGTAATGCAGAGCGCGGCGGGAGATCATGACTCCCAGCGCGCTCTGCATTACTAAAGATCCGACCAGATGAGGGAGCGCTGTAGCGACACAGACCTGACAGTGTTGTGGTTCCCGGCGTGGTGTGTGTGCGGGCGCAGCTCTTCTCCGCTGCATGCCCGCGCCCCCAGTACGTGTGCACCCTGGGTCGGCGCCTACGTCGCCTATAGGTGGAGCTGCCCTGCACACAGTCTGACCTCCTAAAAAGAGGGACAACAGGGTGGGAAAGAGGGACAGAGGGATTTGCCCCTCAAAGAGGGGTTGTCCCTCCTAAAGAGGGACACTTGGGATGTATGGTATGTGTCTGCCTGTGTGTTGTATATGTCTGTGTTTATCAGTGCGTCTGCATTTCACACATGTGCGCCCAACGGTCATAACATGACGGGCAACTCCGTCCCACATTGCTAGTTAGTAATATACAGGGTTATACTGTGTATTAGTAACATACAGGGATATACTGTGTATTAGTAATGTACAGGGTTATACTGTGTATTAGTAACATACAGGTGTATACTGTGTATTAGTAACATACAGGGTTATACGGTGTATTAGTAACATACAGGGATATACTGTGTATTAATAACATACAAGTGTTTACTGTGTATTAGTAACATACAGGGTTATACTGTGTATTAGTAACCTACAGGGATATACTGTGTATTAGTAACATACACGGTTATACTGTGTATTAGTAACATTCAGGGTGTATACTGTGTATTAGTAACATACAGAGATAAACTGTGTATTAGTAACATACAGGTGTATACTGTGTATTAGTAACATACAGGGTTATACTGTGTAGTAGTAACATACAGGCATATACTGTGTATTAGTAACATACAGGTGTATATTGTGTATTAGTGACATACAGGGTTATACTGTGTATTAGTAACATACAGGGATATACTGTGTATTAGTAACATACAGGTGTATATTGTGTATTAGTATCATACAGGGATATACTGTGTATTACTAACATACAGGTGTATAGTGTGTATTAGTAACATACAGGGATATACTGTGTATTAGTAACATACAGGTGTATATTGTGTATTAGTAACATACAGGGTTTTTCTGTGTATTAGTAACATGCATAGTTATACCGTGTATTAGTAACATACAGGGATATACTGTGTATTAGTAACATACAGGATTATACTGTGTATTAGTAACATACAGGTGTATACTGTGTATTAGTAACATACAGGGATATACTCTGTATTAGTAACTAACACGGTTCTGCTGTGTATTAGTAACATATAGGGTCATACTGTGTATTAGTAACAAACCGGGTTATACTGTGTATTAGTAAGAAACCGGGTTATACTATGTATTAGTAAAATACAGGGATGTACTGTGTATTAGTAACATACAGGGTTATACTGTGTATTAGTAACATACAGGGTTATACTGTGTATTAGTAACATACACGGATATACTGTGTATTAGGAACAAACACTGTTCTACTGTGTATTAGTAACATACAGGGTCATACTGTGTATTAGTAACAAACCGGGTTATACTATGTATTAGTAACATACATGGTTATATTGTGTATTAATAACATACAGGTTTATACTGTGTATTAGTAACATACTCGGATATACTGTGTATTAGTAACAAATACGGTTCTACTGTGTATTAGTAACATACAGGGATATACTGTCTATTAGTAACATACAGGGTTATACTGTGTATTGGTAACATGCAGGGTTATACTGTGTATTAGTAACATGCAGAGCTATATTGTATATTAGTAACATAAAGGGTTATACTGTGTATTAGTAACACACAGGGTTATACTATTTATTAGTAACATACAGGGTGAATACTGTGTATTAGTAACATACAGGGTTATACTGTTTATTAGAAACATACAGGTGTATACTGTGTATTAGTAACATACAGGGTTATACGGTGTATTAGTAACATACAGGGATATACTGTGTATTAATAACATACAACTGTTTACTGTGTATTAGTAACATACAGGGTTATACTGTGTATTAGTAACATACAGGGATATACCGTGTATTAGTAACATACAGGTGT
Source organism: Rhinophrynus dorsalis (assembly GCA_037306005.1). Lineage (NCBI taxonomy): Eukaryota > Metazoa > Chordata > Amphibia > Anura > Rhinophrynidae > Rhinophrynus > Rhinophrynus dorsalis. The sequence continues at coordinate 124,184 of JBBDGT010000035.1, read as the reverse complement.
ACACTGTGTATTAGTGACATACAGGGTTATACTGTGTATTAGTAACATACAGGTGTATATTGTGTATTACAATCATACTGGGTTATACTGTGTATTAGTAACATACAGGGTTATACTGTATATTAGAAACATACAGAGGTATACTGTGTATTAGTAACATACAGGTGTACACTGTGTATTAGTGACATACAGTTATACTTTGTATTAGTAACATACAGGATTATACTGTGTATTAGTAACATACAGGGATATACTGTGTATTAGTAACATAGAGGGTTATACTGTGCATTAGTAACATACAGGTGTTTACTGTGTATTAGTAACATAGAGGGTTATACTGTGTATTAGTATCATACAGGGATATACTGTGTATTAGTAACATACAGGTGTATACTGTGTATTAGTAACATACAGGGTTATACTGTATACTAGTAACATACATGTGTATACTGTGTATTAGTAACCTACAGGGATATACTGTGTATTAGTAACATACAGGTGTATACTGTGTATTAGTAACATACAGGGTTACACTGTGTATTAGTAACATACATGGAAATACTGTGTGTATTAGTAACAGACAGGGTTATACTGTGTATTGGTAACATGCAGGGTTATACTGTGTATTAGTAACATGCAGAGCTATATTGTATATTAGTAACATAAAGGGTTATACTGTGTATTAGTAACACACAGGGTTATACTGTTTATTAGAAACATACAGGTGTATACTGTGTATTAGTAACATACAGGGTTATACGGTGTATTAGTAACATACAGGGATATACTCTGTATTAATAACATACAACTGTTTACTGTGTATTAGTAACATACAGGGTTATACTGTGTATTAGTAACATACAGGGATATACCGTGTATTAGTAACATACAGGTGTACACTGTGTATTAGTGACATACAGGGTTATACTGTGTATTAGTAACATACAGGTGTATATTGTGTATTACAATCATACTGGGTTATACTGTGTATTAGTAACATACAGGGTTATACTGTATATTAGAAACATACAGAGTTATACTGTGTATTAGTAACATACAGGTGTACACTGTGTATTAGTGACATACAGTTATACTTTGTATTAGTAACATACGGGATTATACTGTGTATTAGTAACATACAGGGATATACTGTGTATTAGTAACATAGAGGGTTATACTGTGCATTAGTAACATACAGGTGTTTACTGTGTATTAGTAACATAGAGGGTTATACTGTGTATTAGTATCATACAGGGATATACTGTGTATTAGTAACATACAGGTGTATACTGTGTATTAGTAACATACAGGGTTATACTGTATACTAGTAACATACATGTGTATACTGTGTATTAGTAACCTACAGGGATATACTGTGTATTAGTAATATACAGGTTTATCCTGTGTATTAGTAACATACAGGGTTATACTGTGTATTAGTAACATACAGGTGTATACTGTGTATTAGTAACATACAGGGTTATACTGTGTATTAGTAACATACAGGGAAATACTGTGTATTAGTAACAGACAGGGTTATACTGTGCATTAGTAACATACAGGTGTATACTGTGTATTAGTAACATACAGGGTTACACTGTGTATTAGTAACATACAGGGTTATACTGTGTATTAGTAACATACAGATGTATACTGTGTATTAGTAACATACAGGGTTACACTGTGTATTAGTAACATACAGGTATATACTGTGTATTAGTAACATACAGGGTTATACTGTGTAGTAGTAACATACAAGTATATACTGTGTATTGGTAACATACAGGGAAATATTTTCTATTAGTAACATACAGGGTTACACTGTGTATTAGTAACATACAGGTTTATACTGTGTATTAGTAAAATACAGGGATATACTGTGTATTAGTAAGAAACATGGATATACTGTGTATTAGTAACGTACAGGGATATACTGTGTATTAGAAACATACCGGGATATACTGTGTATTAGAAACATACAGGGTTATATTGAGTATTAGTAACATACAGGGATATACTGTGTTTTAGTAACATACAGTTGTACACTGTGTATTAGTGACATACAGTTATACTGTTTATTAGTAACATACACAGATATACTGTGTATTAGTAACATACACATATATACTGTGTATTAGTAACATACAGAGATATACTGTGTATTAGTATCATAAAGGGTTATACTGTGTATTAGTAACATACAGGTGTATACTGTGTATTAGTAACATACAGCGATATACTGTTTATTAGTAACTTACATGGTTATACTGTGTATTAGTAACATACAGGTATATACTGTGTATTAGTAACATACGGGGTTATACTGTGTATTAGTAACATACAGGAATATTCTGTGTATTAGTAACAAACGGTTATACTGTGTATTAGTAACATACAGGGTTATCCTGTGCATTAGTAACATACAGGTGTATACTCTGTATTAGTAACATAAAGAGGTTATACTGTGTTTTAGAAATAAAACAGAGATATACTGTGTATTAGTAAAATACAGGGATATACTGTGTATTAGTAACATACATGGTTATCCTGTGTATTAGTAACATACAGGTGTATACTGTGTATTAGTAACATAAAGAGGTTATACTGTGTTTTAGAAATAAAACAGAGATATACTGTGTATTAGTAAAATACAGGGTTTTACTGTGTATTAGTAACATACAGGGATATACTCTTTATTAATAACATACAATGTTATACTGTGTATTAGTAACATACAGGTGTATACTGTGTATTAGTAACCTACAGGGATATACTGTGTATTAGTAACATACAGAGATATACTGTATATTAGTAACATAAAGGGATATACTGTGTATTAGTAACATAGAGGGTTATACTGTGCATTAGTAACATGCATAGTTATACCGTGTATTAGTAACATACAGGGTTATACTGTGTATTAGAAAAATACAGGGTTATACTGTGTATTACTAACATACAGGTGTATACTGTGTTTTAGTAACATACAGTTATATACTCTGTATTAGTAACAAACACGGTTCTACTGTGTATTAGTAACACACAGGGTTATCCTGTGTATTAATAACATACAGGTGTTTACTGTGTATTAGTAACATGCAGGGTTATACATTTTATTAGTAATATACAGGGATATACTGTGTATTAGTATTAGTAACATACAAGGTTATACTGTGTATTAGTAACATACAGGGATATACTGTGTATTAGTAACATAGAGGGTTATACTGTGTATTAGTAACATACAGGTGTATACTGTGTATTAGTATCATACTAGGTTGTATTGTGTGTTAGTAACATACAGGAATATACTGTGTATTAGTAACATACAGGATTATACTGTGTATTAGTAACATACTGGGTTATACTGAGTATTAGTAACATGCAGGTGTATACTGTGTATTAGTAACATACAGGTTTATACTGTGTATTAGCAACATAAATGGTGTTTACTGTGTATTAGTAACATACAGGGTTATACTGTGTATTAGTAACATGCCAGTTATACTGTGTATTAGTAACATACTGTTTATTAGTAATATACTGTGTATTAGGAAAATATAGTGATATACTGTGTATTAGTAAAATACAGGGTTATACTGTGCATTAGTAACATACAAGTGTATACTGTGTATTAGTATCATACAGAGATATACTGTGTATTAGTAACATACAGGTTTATACTGTGTATTAGTAACATACAGGGTTGTATTGTGTGTTAGTAACATACAGGAATATACTGTGTATTAGTAACTTACAGGGTTATACTGTGTATTAGTAACATACGGGGTTATACTGTTTATTAGTAACATACAGGGTTATACTGTGTATTAATAACATACAGGTGTATACTGTGTATTAGTAAAATAAAGGGATATACAGTGTATTAGTAACAAACAGTGATATACTGTGTATTAGTAACATACAGGATTATACTGTGTATTAGTAACATACAGGTTTATACTATGTATTAGCAACATACATGGTTATCCTGTGTATTAATAATATACAGGGATATACTGTGTATTAGAAAAATACAGGTGTGTTCTGTCTATTAGTAACATACAAGGTTATAATGTGTATTAATAACAAAGGGTTATACTGTGTATTAGTAACATACAGGGTTATACTGTGAATTAGTAACATACAGAGTTATACTGTGTATTAGTAACATACAGGGATATACTGTGTATTAGTAACATACAGGTGTATACTGTGTATTAGTAACATACAGGGATATACTGTGTATTAGTAACATACAGGTGTATACAGTGTATTAGAGACATACACGGTTATACTGTGTATTAGTAACATATAGGGATATACTGTGTATTAGTAACATACAGGGTTATACTGTGTATTAGTAATATACAGGGTTATACTGTGTATTAGTAACATACAGGGATATACTGTGTATTAGTAACATACAGGGTTATACTGTGTATTAGTAACAAACAGGGTTATACTGTGGAGTAGTAACGTACAGGGATATACTGTGTATTAGTAACATAAAGGGTTATACTGTGTATTAATAACATACAGCTGCTTACTGTGTATTAGTAACATACAGGGTTATACTGTTTATTAGTAACATACAGGGATATACTATGTATTAGTAACATACAGGGTTATACTGTTTATTAGTAAGATACAGTGTTATACTGTGTATTAGTAACATACAGGGATATACTGTGTATTAGTAACATACAGGGTTATACTGTGTATTAGTAAGATACAGGTGTATACTGTGTATTAGTACCATACAGGAATATACTATGTATTAGTAACATACAGGTGTATATTTTGTATTAGTAACATACAGAGTTATATTGTGTATTAGTAACATACAGGGATATACTGTGTATTAGTAACATACAGAGTTATACTGTGTATTAGTAACATACACGTGTATATTGTGTATTAGTAACATACAGGGATATACTGTGTATTAGTAACATACAGGGATATACTGTGTATTAGTAACATACAGGGTTAAACTGTGTAATAGTAACATACAGAGTTATATTGTGTATTAGTAACATGCAGGGATATACTGTGTATTAGTAACATACCGAGTTATACTGTTTATCAGTAACATACAGAGTTATATTGTGTATTAGTAACATACAGGGATATACTGTGTATCAGTAACATACAGGGTTATACTGTGTATTAGTAACATACAGGGTTATACTGTGTATTAGTAACATACAGGTTTATATTGTGTATTCGTAACATACAGGGTTATACTGTGTATTAGTAACATACAGGGTTATACTGTGTATTAGTAACATACAGGGATATACTGTGTACTAGTAACATATAGAGTTATACTGTTTATCAGTAACATACAGAGTTATATTGTGTATTAGAAACATACAGGGATATACTGTGTATCAGTAACATACAGGGTTATACTGTGTATTAGTAACATACAGGGTTATGCTGTGTATTAGTAACATACAGGGTTATATTGTGTATTCGTAACATACAGCGTTATACTGTGTATTAGTAACATATAGGGTTATACTGTGTATTAGTAACATACAGGGATATACTGTGTATTAGTAACATACAGGTGTATACTGTGTATTAGTAATATACAGGGTTATAATGTGTATTAGTAACATACAGGTGTATACTGTGTATTAGTAACATACAGGATTATACTGTGTATTAGTAACATACAGGTGTATAGTGTGTATTAGTAACATACAGGGATATCCTCTGTATTAGTTAAATACAGGGATGTACTGTGTATTAGTAACATACAGGGCTATACTGTGTATTAGTAACATACAGGGATATACTGTCTATTATTAACATACAGGGTTATACTGTGTATTAGTAATATAGAGGGCTATACTGTGTATTAGTAACATACAGGGTTATTCGGTGTATTAGTAACATACAGGGATATACTGTGTATTAGTAACATACAGGGTTATACCATGTATTAGTAACATACAGGTTTATATTGTGTATTAGTAACATACAGGAATATACTGTGTATTAGTAACATACAGGGTTATACTGTGTATTAGTAACATACAGGGTTGTACTGTGTATTAGTAAAATACAGGATTATACTGTGTATTAGTAACATACAGGGTTATAAACTGTATTAGTAACATACAGGTTTATATTGTGTATTAGTAACATACAGGTGTATACTGTGTATTAGTAACATACAGGGATATACTGTGTATTAGTAACATACAGGGTTATACCGTGTATCAGTAACATACAGGTTTATATTGTGTATTAGTAACATACAGGGTTATACTGTGTATTAGTAACAAAAATGGTTCTACTGTGTATTAGTAACATACAGGGTCATACTGTGTATTAATAACACAGGGATATAGAGTCTATTATTAAAATACAGGGTTATACTGTGTATTAGTAATATACAGGGTTATACTGTGTATTAGTAACATACAGAGATATACTGTGTATTAGTAACATACAGGGTTATACCGTGCATTAGTAAACATACAGGATTATACTGTGTAATAGTAACATACAGCGTTATACTGTGTATAAGTAACACACAGGGTTATACTGTGTATTAATAACACACAGGGTTATACTGTGTATTAGTAACACACAGGGCTATACTGTATATTAGTAACATACAGGTGTATACTGTGTATTAGTAACATACAGGGTTATACTGTATATTAGTAACATACAGGTGTATACTGTGTATTAATAACATATTAGTAACATACATGGTTATCCTGTGTATTAGTAACATACAGGGATATACTGTGTATTAGTAACATAAAGATGTATATTGTAAATTAGTATCATAAAGGGTTATACTGTGTATTAGTAAGATACAGGTGTTTAATGTGTATTAGTATAATATAGGGTTATACTGTGTATTAGTAACATACAGGTGTTTAATGTGTATTAGTATCATACAGGGTTATATTGTGTATTACTAACATACAGGTGTATACTGTGTATCAGTAACATACAGGTCTATACTGTGTATTAATCACACACAGGGTTATACTATGTATTAGTAACGCACAGGGCTGTACTGTGTATTAGTAACATGCAGGGTTATATTGTGTATTAGTAACACACAGGTGTATACTGTGTATTAGTATAGTACAGGGTTCTACTGTGTATTAGTAATATACAGGGTTATACTGTGTATTAGTAACATACATGGTTATCCTGTGTATTAGTAACATTCAGGGATATACTGTGTATTATTAACATAGAGTGATATACTGTGTATTAGTAACATACACGGATATACTGTGTATTAGTAAAATACAGGGATATACTGTGTATTAGTAACATACAGGGTTATACTGTGTATTAGTAACATACAGGGTTATACTGTGTTTTAGTAACATACAAGGATATACTGTGTATTAGTAACATACAGGGTTATACTGTGTATTAGTAACATACAGGTATATACTGTGTATTAGTAACATACAGGGATATACTGTGTATTAGTAACATACACAGATATACCGTGTATTATTAACATACAGAGATATACTGTGTATTAGTATCATACAGGGTTATACTGTGTATTAGTAACATACTGTGTATTAGTAATATACTGTGTATTAGTAAAATACAGGGTTATACTGTGTATTAGTAACATACAGGTGTATACTGTGTATTAGTAACATACAGGGATATACTGTTTATTAGTAACTTACATGGTTATACTGTGTATTAGTAACATACAGGTATATACTGTGTATTAGTAACATACGGGGTTATACTGTGTATTAGTAACATACAGGGTTATACTGTGTATTAGTAACATACAGAGATATTCTGTGTATTAGTAAAATACAGGGTTATACTGTATATTAGTAACATACAGGTGTATACTGTGTATTAGTAACCTACAGGGTGTATACTGTGTATTAGTAACATACAGGTGTAAATTGTGTATTAGTATCATACAGGGTTATATTGTGTATTAGTAACATACAGAGTTCTACCGTGTATTAGTAACATACAGGTGTATACTGTGTATTAGTAACATACAGGGTTATACTGTGTATTAGTCACATACAGGGTTATACCGTGTATTAGTACCATACAGGGTTATACTGTATATTAGTAACATAAAGGGATATATTGTGTATTAGTAACATAGAGGGTTATACTGTGCATTAGTAACCTACAGGTGTATACTGTGTATTAGTAACATGCATAGTTGTAACGTGTATTAGTAACGTACAGGGTTATACTGTGTATTAGAAAAAGACAGGGATGTACTGTGTATTAGAAACATACAGGGTTATACTGTGTATTAGTAACATACAGGTGTATACTGTGTATTAGTAACATACAGTTATATACTCTGTATTAGTAACAAACACGGTTCTACTGTGTATTAGTAACATACAGGGGTTTACTGTGTATTAGTAACATACAGGGTTATACATTTTATTAGTAATATACAGGGATGTACTGTATATTAGTATTAGTAACATAAAAGGTTATACTGTGTACTAGTAACAGACAGGGATATACTGTGTATTAGTAACATACAGGTGTATACTGTGTATTAGTATCATACTAGGTTGTATTGTGTGTTAGTAACATACAGGAATATACTGTGCATTAGTAACATACAGGGTTATACTGTGCATTAGTAACATACAGGGTTATACTGTGTATTAGTAACATAAAGGGTGTATACTGTGTATTAGTAATATACAGGGTTATACTGTGTATTAGTAACAGAAAGGGTGTATACCTGTATTAGTAACATACAGGGATATACTGTGTATTAGTAACATACAGGGTTATACTGTGTATTAGTAACATACAGGGTTATACTGTGTATTAGTAACCTCCAGGGTGTTTACTGTATATTAGTAACATACAAGGTTATACTGTGTATTAGTAACATACAGGGATATACTGTGTATTAGTAACATACAAGCATATACGGTGTATTAGTAACATACAAGCATATACGGTGTATTAGTAACATACAGGGGTTATACTGTGTATTAGTAACATACAGGTGTATACTGTGTATTAGTAACATAAAGGGATATACTGTGTATTAGTAACATACAGGGTTATAATGTATATTAATAACATACAGGGATATACTGTGTATTAGTAACTTACAGGGATATACTGTATATTAGTAACATACAGGTATATACTCTGTATTAGTAACATACAGGGATATACTGTGTATTAGTAACATAAAGGGTTATACTGTGTATTAGTAACATACTGGTGTATACTGTGTATTAGTAACATACAGGGTTAGACTGTGTATTAGTAACATACAGGGATATACTGTCTATTAGTAACATACAGGGCTATACTGTGTATTAGTAACATACAGGGATATACTGTGTATTAATAAAATACAGGGTTATACTGTGTATTAGTAATATACAGGGTCATACTGTGTATTAGTAACATACAGTGATATACTGTGTATTAGTATCATACAAGGTTATATGGTGTATTAGTAACATACAGAGATATACAGAGTATTAGTATCATACAGGGTTATACTGTGTATTAGTAACATACAGGTGTTTACTGTGTATTAGTAACATACAGGGATATACTGTGTATTAGTAACATACAGGGATATACTGTGTATTAGTAACATACAGAGATATACTGTGTATTAGTATCATACAGGGTTATACTGTGTATTAGTAACTTACAGGGTTATACTGTGTATTAGTAACATACAGGTGTATATTGTGTATTAGTAACATACAGGGTTATACTATGTATTAGTAACATACAGGAATATACTGTGTATTAGTAACAAACAGTTTTGTACTGTGTATTAGTAACATACAGGGTTAAACTGTGTATTAGTAACTTACACAGTTATAAGGTGTATTAGTAACATACAGGGTTATCCTGTGTATTAGTAACATACAGAGATATACTCTTTATTAGTAACATACAATGTTATACTGTGTATTAGTAACATACAGGGTTATACTGTGTATTAGTAACATACAGGGATATACTGTGTATTAGTAACATACAGGGATATAATGTGTATTAGTAACATATAAGTGTATACTGTGTATTAGTAACATACAGTGTTATACTGTTTATTAGTAACCTACAGGGATATACTGTGTATTAGTAACATACACGGTTATACTGTGTATTAGTAACATTCAGGGTGTATACTGTGTATTAGTAACATACAGAGATAAACTGTGTATTAGTAACATACAGGTGTATACTGTGTATTAGTAACATACAGGGTTATACTGTGTAGTAGTAACATACAGGGATATACTGTGTATTAGTAACATACAGGTGTATATTGTGTATTAGTGACATGCAGGGATATACTGTGTATTAGTAACATACAGGTGTATATTGTGTATTAGTATCACACAGGGATATACTGTGTATTAGTAACATACAGGTGTATACTGTGTATTAGTAACATACAGGGTTATACTGTGTAGTAGTAACATACAGGGATATACTGTGTATTAGTAACATACAGGTGTATATTGTGTATTAGTGACATACAGGGATATACTGTGTATTAGTAACATACAGGTGTATATTGTGTATTAATAACATACAGGGTTATACTGTGTATTAGTAACATACAGGGATATACTGTTTATTAGTAACATACACGGTTATACTGTGTATTAGTAACATACAGGTGTATACTATGTATTAGTAACATACAGGGATATACTGTGTATTAGTATCATAAAGGGTTATACTGTGTATTAGTAACATACAGGTGTATACTGTGTATTAGTATCATACAGGGATATACTGTGTATTTGTAACATACACGGTTATACTGTGCATTAGTAACATACAGGTGTATACTATGTATTAGTAACATACAGGGATATACTGTGTATTAGTATCATAAAGGGTTATACTGTGTATTAGTAACATACAGGTGTATACTGTGTATTAGTATCATACAGGGATATACTGTGTATTTGTAACATACAGGGATATACTGTGTATTAGTAACATACAGGGTTATACTGTGTATTAGTAACATACAGGGTTATACTGTGTTTTAGTAACATACAAGGATATACTGTGTATTAGTAACATACAGGGTTATACTGTGTATTAGTAACATACAGGGATATACTGTGTATTTGTAACATACACAGATATACTGTGTATTATTAACATACAGAGATATACTGTGTATTAGTATCATACAGGGTTATACTGTGTATTAGTAACATACTGTGTATTAGTAATATACTTTGTATTAGTAAAATACAGGGTTATACTGTGTATTAGTAACATACAGGGTTATACTGTGTATTAGTAACATACAGAGATATTCTGTGTATTAGTAAAATACAGGGTTATACTGTGTATTAGTAACATACAGGTGTATACTGTGTATTAGTAACATACAGGTATATACTGTGCATTAGTAACATACAGGGTTATACCGTGTATTAGTAACATACAGGGATATACTGTGTATTAGTAACACACACAGATATACTGTGTATTAGTAACATACAGAGATATTCTGTGTATTAGTAAAATACAGGGTTATACTGTGTATTAGGAACATACAGGTGTATACTGTGTATTAGTAACATACAGGGATATACTGTGTATTAGTAACATACAAGCATATACTGTGTATTAGTATCATACAGGGTTATACTGTGTATCAGTAACATACAGGGATATCCTGTGTATTAGTAAAATACAGGGATGTACTGTGTATTAGAAACATACAGGGATATACTGTGTATTAGTAACATGCAGGGATATACTGTCTATTATTAACATGCAGGGTTATACTGTGTATTAGTAATATAGAGGGCTATACTGTGCATTAGTAACATACAGGGTTATTCGGTGTATTAGTAACATACAGGGATATACTGTGTATTAGTAACATACAGGTTTATATTTTCTATTAGTAACATACAGGGTTATACTGTGTATTAGTAACATACAGGTGTATACTGTGTATTAGTAACATACAGGGTTATACGGTGTATTAGTAACATACAGGGTTTTAATGTGTATTAGTAACATACGGGTGTATACTGTGTATTAGTAACATACAGGGTTATACGGTGTATTAGTAACATACAGGGTTATAAAGTGTATTAGTAACATACAGGGTTATATTGTGTATTAGTAACATACAGGTGTATACTGTGTATTAGTAACATACAGGGATATACTGTGTATTAGTAACATACAGGGTTATACCATGTATTAGTAACATACAGGGTTATAAAATGTATTAGTAACATACAGCTTTATATTGTGTATTAGTAACATACAGGGATATACTGTGTATTAGTAACATACAGGGTTATACCGTGTATTAGTAACATACAGGTGTATACTGTGTATTAGTAACATACAGGGTCATTCTGTGTATTAGTAACATACAGGGATATACTGTCTATTATTAACATACAGGGATATACTGTGTATTCGTAACATACAGGGTTATACTGTATATTAGTAACATACAGGGATATACTATGTATTAGTAACATACAGGGTTATACGGTGTATTGGTAACATACAGGGATTTACTGTGTATTATTAACATACAGGTGTATACTGTGTATTAGTAATATATATGGTTACACTGTGAATTAGAAACATACAGTGTTATACTGTGTATTAGAAACATAAAGGTGTATACTGTGTATTAGTATCATATAGAGTTATACTGTGTATCAGTAACATACAGGGATATCCTGTGTATTAGTAAAATACAGGGATGTACTGTGTATTAGTAACATACAGGGTTATAAAGTGTATTAGTAACATACAGGGATATACTGTCTATTATTAACATACACAGTTATACTGTGTATTAGTAACATACAGGGATATACTGTGTATTAGTAACATACAGGGTTATAAAGTGTATTAGTAACATACATGTTTATATTGTATATTAGTAACATACAGGTGTATACTGTGTATTAGTAACATACAGGGATATACTGTGTATTAGTAACATACAGGGTTATACCGTGTATTAGTAACATACAGGGATATACTGTGTATTAGTAACACACACAGATATACTGTGTAATAGTAACATACAGAGATATACTGAGTATTAGTAACATACAGCGTTATACTGTGTATTAGTAACAAAAATGGTTCTACTGTGTATTAGTAACATACAGGGTCATACTGTGTATTAGTAACATACAGGGTTATACTGTGTATTAGTAACATACAGGTGTTTACTGTGTATTAGTGACATACAGGGTTATACTGTGTATTAGTAACATACAGGGTTATACTGTGTATTAGTAACATAAAGGGTTATACTGTGTATTAGTAAATATACAGGGTTATACTGTTTATTAATAACATACAGGGATATACTGTGTATTAGTAACATACAGGGTTATACTGTGTATTAGTAACATACAGGGTTATACTGTGTATTAGTAACACCCAGGGATATACTGTCTATTATTAACATACAGGGCTATACTGTGTATTAGTAATATACAGGGTTATACTGTGTATTAGTAACATACAGGGTTATAGCGTGTATTAGTAACATACAGGGTTATACTATGTATTAGTAACATACAGGGTTATACTGTGTATTAGTAACATACAGAGATATACTGTGTATTAGTAACATACAGGGTTATACTGTGTAATAGTAACATACAGGGTTATACTGTGTATTAGTAACATACAGGGATATACTGTGTATTAGTAACATACAGGGTTATACTGTGTATAAGTAACACTCAGGGTTATACTGTGTATTACTAACAAACAGGGTTATACTGTGTATTAATAGCACACAGGATTATACTGTGTATTAGTAACAAACAGGGTTATACTGTGTATTACTAACAAACAGTGTTATACTGTGTATTAATAGCACACAGGATTATACTGTGTATTAGTAACATACAGGTGTATACTGTGTATTAATAACATAATAGTAACATACATGGTTATCCTGTGTATTAGTAACATACAGGGATATACTGTGTATTAGTAACATAAAGGTGTATATTGTATATTAGTAACATACAGAGTTATACTGTGTATTAGTAACATACAGGGATATACTGTGTATTAGTAACATAAAGGTGTATATTGTATATTAGTAACATACAGAGTTATACTGTGTATTAGTAACATACAGAGATATACTGTGTATTAGTAACATACAGGTGTATACTGTGTATTAGTAACATACAGGGATATACTGTGTATTAGTAACATACAGGGTTATATTGTGTATTAGTAACATACAGGGATATACTGTGTATTAGTAACATACAGGGTTATATTGTGTATTAGTAACATACAGGGTTATACTGTGTATTAGTAACATACAGGGTTATACTGTGTATTAGTCACATACAGGGTTATATGGTGTATTAGTAACACACAGGCTTATATTGTGTATTAGTAACATACAGGGATATACTGTGTATTAGTCACATACAGGGTTATACAGTGTATTAGTAACACACAGGGTTATACTGTGTATTAGTAACATACAGGATTATATTGTGTATTAGTAATATACAGGGCTATACTGTGTATTAGTAACATACAGGTGTATACTGTGTATTAGTAATATACAGGTGTGTACTGTGTATTAGTAACATACAGGGTTATACTGTGTATTAGTAACATACAGGGTTATACTGTGTATTAGTAACATACAGAGATATAATGTGTATTAGTAACATACAGGGTTATACTGTGTATTAGTAACATTCAGGATTATATTGTGTATTAGTAATATACAGGGCTATACTGTGTATTAGTAACATACAGGGTTATACTGTGTATTAGTAACATACAGGGTTATACTGTGTATTAGTACCATACAGAGCTATATTGTGTATTAGTAACATAAAGGGTTATACTGTGTATTAGTAACACACAGGGTTATACTGTGTATTAGTAACATACAGGGTGAATACTGTGTATTAGTAAAATACAGGGATATACTGTGTATTAGTAACATACAGGTTTATACTGTATATTAGTAACATACAGGGATATACTGTATATTAGTAACATACAGGGTTATACTGTGTATTAGTAACATACAGGGATATACCGTGTATTAGTAACATACAGAGTTATACTGTGTATTAGTAACATAAAGGTGTATACTGTGTATTAGTGACATACAGGGTTATACTGTGTATTAATAACATACAGAGATATACTCTATATTAGTAACATACAGGGTTATACTGTGTATTAGTAACAAACAGGGTTATACTGTGTATTAGTATCATACAGGGTTATACTGTGTATTTGTAACATACAGGGTTATACTTTGTATTAGTAACATACAGGATTATACTGTGTATTAGTAACACACAGGGCTATACTGTCTATTATTAACATACAGGGTTATACTGTGTATTAGTAACATACAGGGTTATACTGTGTATTAGTAACATACTGGTTTATATTGTGTATTAGTAACATAAAGGTTTATACTGTGTATTAGTAACATACAGGAATATACTGTGTAGTAGTAAAATACATGGATATACTGTGTATTAGTAACATACAGGTGTATACTGTGTATTAGTAACATACAGGGATATACTGTGTATTAGTAACATACAGGTGTATACAGTGTATTAGTAACATACAGGTATATACTGTGTATTAGTAACATGCATAGTTATACCGTGTATTAGTAACATACACGGTTATACTGTGTATTAGAAAAATACAGGGATTTACTGTGTATTAGTAACATACAGGGTTATACTGTGTATTAGTAATATACAGGGCTATACTGTGTATTAGTAACATACAGGATTATACTGTGTATTAGTAACATACAGAGCTATATTGTGTATTAGTAACATACAGGGTTATACTGTGTATTAGTAACACACAGGGTTATACTATGTATTAGTAACATACAGGGTTATACTATGTATTAGTAACATACAGGGTGAATACTGTGTATTAGTAACATACAGGGTTATACTGTGTATTAGTAACATACAGGTGTATATTGTGTATTAGTAACATACAGGGTTATACTGTGTATTAGTAACATACAGGGTTATACGATGTATTAGTAACATACAGGGTTATACTGTGTATTAGTAACATACAGTGTATATTGTGTATTAGTAACATACAGGGTTATACTGTGTATTAGTAACGTACAGGGATATACTGTGTATTAGTAACGTACAGGGTTATACTGTGTATTAGTATCATACAGGGTTATACTGTTTATTAGTAACATACAGGTGTATATTGTGTATTAGTAACATACAGGGATATACTGTGTATTAGTAAAATACAGGGATATGCTGTGTATTAGTAACATACAGGGTTATACTGTGTATTAGTAACATATTGGTGTATATTGTGTATTAGTAACCTACAGGAATGTACTGTGTATTAGTAACATACAGGTGTATATTGTGTATTAGTAACATACAGGGTTATACTGTGTATTAGTAATATACAGGGTTATACTGTGTATTAGTATCGTACAGGGTTATACTGTGTATTAGTAACATACAGGTGTTTACTGTGTATTAGTAACATACAGGGTTCTACTGTGTATTAGTAACATACAGGTGTATACTGTGTATTAGTGACATACAGGGTTATACTGTGTATTAGTAACATACAGGGATATACTGTGTATTAGTAACATACAGGGTTATACTGTGTATTAGTAACACACAGGGTTATACTGTATATTAATAACATACAGGGTTATACTGTGTATTAGTAACATACAAGTATATACGATGTATTAGTAACATACAGGGGTTATACTGTGTATTATTAACATACAGGTGTATACTGTGTATTAGTAACATACAGGGTTATACTGTGTATTAGTAACACACAGGGTTATACTGTATATTAATAACATACAGGGTTATACTGTGTATTAGTAACATACAAGTATATACGATGTATTAGTAACACACAGGGGTTATACTGTGTATTATAAACAAACAGGTGTATACTGTGTATTAGTAACATACAGTGATATACTGTGTATTAGTAAATTACAGGGATGTACTGTGTATTAGTAACATACAGGGTTATTCTGTGTATTAGAAACATACAGGTGTATATTGTGTATTTGTACCATACAGGGATATACTGTGTATTAGAAACATACCGATTTATACTGTATATTAGTAACATACAGGGATATACTGTGTATTAGTAACATACAGGTGTATACTGTGTATTTGTTCCATACAGGGATATGCTGTGTATTAGTAACATACAGGATTATACTGTGTATTAGTAACATACACGTGTATATTGTGTATTAGTAACATACAGGGATATACTGTGTATTAGTAACATACAGGGTTATACTGTGTATTAGTAACATACAGGGATATACTGTGTATTAGTAACATACAGGTGTATATTGTGAATTAGTAACATACATGATTATACTGTGTATTAGTAACATACAGGGTTATACTGTGTATTAATAATACAGCTGCTTACTGTGTATTAGTAACATACAGGGTTATACTGTTTATTAGTAACATACAGGGATATAATGTGTATTAGTAAAATACAGGGATATGCTGTGTATTAGTAACATACAGGGTTATACTGTGTATTAGTAACATATTGGTGTATATTGTGTATTAGTAACCTACAGGAATGTACTGTGTATTAGTAACATACAGGTGTATATTGTGTATTAGTAACATACAGGGTTATACTGTGTATTAGTAACATACAGGGATATACTGTGTATTAGTAACATACAGGTGTATACAGTGTATTAGTAACATACAGGTGTATACAGTGTATTAGTAACATACATGTGTATACTGTGTATTAGTAACACACAGGGTTATACTGTGTATTAGTAACACACAGGGTTATACTATGTATTAGTAACATACAGGGTGAATACTGTGAATTAGTAACATACAGGGTTATACTGTGTATTAGTAACATACAAGTGTATATTGTGTATTAGTAACATACAGGGTTATACTGTATATTAGTAACATACAGGGTTATACTGTGTATTAGTAACATACAGTGTTATACTATGTATTAGTAACATACAGGGTGAATACTGTGTATTAGTAACATACAGGGTTATACTGTGTATTAGTGACATACAGGTGTATATTGTGTATTAGTAACATACAGGGTTATACTGTGTATTAGTAACATACAGGGTTATACTGTGTATTAGTAACACACAGGGATATACTGTGTATTAGTAACATTCAGGGTGAATACTGTGTATTAGTAACACACAGGGTTATAATGTGTATTAGTAACACACAGGGTTATAATGTGTATTAGTAACATACAGGTGTATACTGTGTATTAGTAACATACAGGGTTATACTGTGTATTAGTAACATACAGGGATATACTGTGTATTAGTAACGTACAGGGTTATACTGTGTATTAGTAACATACAGGGATATACCGTGTATTAGTAACATACAGTTATACTGTGTATTAGTAACATACAGGTGTATACTGTGTATTAGTGACATACAGGGTTATACTGTGTATTAGTAACATACAGAGATATACTCTATATTAGTAACATACAGGGTTATACTGTGTATCTATATCTATCTATCTATATATATATAAAAGAAGACTTTGTGCCTGCCAAAACACACCCAGGGGAGGCATAAAGCAGGAGTTACTATTCCTATTGGGTGATTCAGTCATGGAGGGAGTTGGCCCGCCCCCACTATGCAGCCCGCCCACCACTATCAAAGTCAGAAAAAAACAACATGGCCGCCACTTGCTCCTACACCACAGACAAACACACATGCCTCACTCATACAGCACCAAACTCACACACATGCCCCACTCACACAGCACCACACAAACACACACACATGCCCCACTCACACACACAGACCACCACACACAATGCCCCACTCACACAGCACCAAACACACATGCCCCCACTCACACACAGACAGCACCACATACACACACAAAGCCAGAAATAAATATGGCTGACACACACACACTCACTCACCCTGACTCCCAGTGGCCTCAGCAGGACCTGTAGTGCAGCACCAGAAGAACAAAATGGCACTCAAAGGGTTAAGGTAGGCCCTCATTGCTCAATTATTTCTTCACTGTCATCATTTGGCATGCAAGACACAGGACAGACAGCCATCAGATTCACACTTAACCCACTGACTGCCACAGGGTTGTGTATCACGTTTTACCCCTCAGGGAGTGTGTTCAAACCCCTCACACTGTAAACTTGCATTTCTCTCCCACTTCTCCTCCTTCCCCAGCCTATTACTAACACTTTTCCATATTTATGTTAAGCCCCGCCCCTACTCGCGATTAAGCCCCGCCCCCTTTTAACCCAGATTGCCCCATTTGTCTCTCCACATCAGCACCACATCAGTCCCCTCCAGAGACAACACAAATCAAAGTTCCCAGGTATGAACACACTTCCCACTGCTATTTAACTCTGACATGCCTCTGTATATCTTAACCCTTTGACTGCCAGAGGGGTGCACAACTCATGAGTGCATGTGTTTCTGCTCATATATGTTGCATGTGTGTTTGTGTCCATCTCTGTTACATATATGTGTCCATGTGTGCATCTCCAGTGTGTCTGTGTGTGTACATCTGTTACATATGTGTGCATCTCCAGTGTGTCTATGTGTGTGCGTGTCTTTTGCATGTTTCTGCCGCTCACTGTGTGTATGTGCATACCTCCCAACATTTCACATGGCCAAAGAGGGACACGTTAGTTTTAGGTGATATTGTTGGGGGCGTGGCTGGTGGGCGGGGCATTAGTAAGAATTTTTAGGTTATTTCATGACCTATTACTGGCTATTTATGTAACTGAATACATGATTTAGTGCAAGACCAAAGTATTTTATTTGCACAGACTAATGTATAAACACATATACTGAAGTGTATTGCTTTATTGCTGGAGAGCAAAGTAAAACACGCCACACAGTCAGGGCTGGTGCAAGGATTTTTACCACCCTAGGCAAAACCTAATTTTGCCACCCATTTCCCTTGTGTCCCACCCCTTTATACCCTGCCTACTTATACCCCACCTCTTTTCATGATTGTCCTCTCTCTGCCTCCTGGGCCAGTCTGCCCCTGGTCTGGAGATGCCTGTAAGAGATGCCCCCCACCAGCTCCAACTTGCCCCTTATCAGCTTCACTTTGGCCCACCAGCTCCACTTTGCCACCATCAGCTCCACTTTGCCCCCCATCCACTCCAACTTGCCCCCATCAGCTCCACTTTGCCCCCCATCAGCTCTAACGTGCCCCCACCAGCTCCACTTTGGCCCCTCAGCTCCACTTTGCCCCCATCATCTCCACTTTGACCCCCATCCTCTCCAACTTACCCCCATCAGCTCCACTTTGCCCCCCATCCTCTCCAACTTGCCCCCCATCCGCTCCAACTTGCCCCCCATCCGCTCCAACTTGCCCCCACCAGCTCCAACTTGCCCCCACCAGCTCCACTATGCCCCCATCCGCTCCAACTTGCCCCCCATCTGCTCCAACGTGCCCCCCATCCACTCCAACTTGCCCCCCATCCGCTCCACTTTGCCCCCCCTCAGCTCCAACTTGCCCCCCCTCAGCTCCACTTTGACCCTCATCCGCTCCACTTTGCCCCCATCAGCTCCAACTTGCCCACACCAGCTCCACTATGCCCCCTCAGCTCCAGCTTTCTCCTAACAGCTCCAACTTGCCCCCATCATCTCCACTTTGCCCCACATCCGCTTCAACTTGCCCCCTCAGCTCCACTATGCCCCCTCAGCTCCAACTTGCCCCCCATCACATACCTGTAGCTCCCGCGCAGTCTTCTCTTCAGTAATGCAGAGCGCGGCGGGAGATCATGACTCCCAGCGCGCTCTGCATTACTAAAGATCCGACCAGATGAGGGAGCGCTGTAGCGACACAGACCTGACTGTGTTGTGGTTCCCGGCGTGGTGTGTGTGCGGGCACAGCTCTTCTCCGCTGCATGCCCGCGCCCCCAGTACGTGTGCACCCTGGGTCGGCGCCTACGTCGCCTATAGGTGGAGCTGCCCTGCACACAGTCTGACCTCCTAAAAAGAGGGACAACAGGGTGGGAAAGAGGGACAGAGGGATTTGGCCCTCAAAGAGGGGTTGTCCCTCCTAAAGAGGGACACTTGGGATGTATGGTATGTGTCTGCCTGTGTGTTGTATATGTCTGTGTTTATCAGTGTGTCTGCATTTCACACACGTGCGCCCAACGGTCATAACATGACGGGCAACGCCGTCCCACATTGCTAGTTAGTAATATACAGGGTTATACTGTGTATTAGTAACATACAGGGATATACTGTGTATTAGTAATGTACAGGGTTATACTGTGTATTAGTAACATACAGGTGTATACTGTGTATTAGTAACATACAGGGTTATACGGTGTATTAGTAACATACAGGGATATACCGTGTATTAGTAACATGCAGGTGTATACTGTGTATTAGTGACATACAGGGTTATACTGTGTATTAGTAACATACAGGGATATACTGTGTATTAGTAACATAAAGGGTTATACTGTGTATTAGTAAATATACAGGGTTATACTGTTTATTAATAACATACAGGGATATACTGTGTATTAGTAACATACAGGGTTATACTGTGTATTAGTAACATACAGGGTTATACTGTGTATTAGTAACACACAGGGTTATACTGTATATTAATAACATACAGGGTTATACTGTGTATTAGTAACATACAAGTATATACGATGTATTAGTAACATACAGGGGTTATATTGTGTATTAGAAACATACAGGTGTATACTGTATATTAGTAACATACAGGGATATACTGTGTATTAGTAAATTACAGGGATGTACTGTGTATTAGTAACATACAGGGTTATTCTGTGTATTAGAAAAATACAGGTGTATATTGTGTATTAGTAACATACAGGATTATACTTTGTATTAGTAACATACAGGGATATGCTGTGTATTAGTAACATACAGGATTATACTGTGTATTAGTAACATACAGGGTTATACTGTGTATTAGTAACATACAGGGATATACTGTGTATTAGTAACATACAGGGTTATACTGTGTATTACTAACATACAGGGATATACTGTGTATTAGTAATATACAGGGTTATACTGTGTATTAGTAACATACAGGATTATACTGTGTATTAGTAACATACAGGGTTATACTGTGTATTAGTAACATACAGGGATATACTGTGTATTAGTAACATACAGGGTTATACTGTGTATTACTAACATACAGGGATATACTGTGTATTAGTAATATACAGGGTTATACTGTGTATTAGTAACATACAGGGTTATACTGTGTATTACTAACATACAGGGATATACTGTGTATTAGTAATATACAGGGTTATACTGTGTATTAGTAACATACAGGTGTATACTGTGTATTAGTAACATACAGGGTTATACTGTTTATTAGTAACATACAGGGTTATACTGTGTATTAGTAACATACAGGGTTATACTGTGTATTAGTAACATACAGGGTTATACTGTGTATTAGTAACATACAGGTATATACTGTGTATTAGTAACATACAGGTGTATACTGTGTATTAGTAACATACAGGGTTATACTGTTTATTAGTAACATACAGGGATATACTGTGTATTAGTAACATACAGGGATATACTGTGTATTAGTAACATACAGGGTTATACTGTGTATTAGTTACATACAGGGTTATACGGTGTATTAGTAACATACAGGGATATACTGTGTATTAGTAACATACAATGTTATACTGTGTATTAGTAACATACAGGTGTATACTGTGTATTAGTAACATACAGAGATATACTGTGTATTAGTAACATACAGGGTTATACTGTGTATTAGTAACATACAGGGATATACTGTGTATTAGTAACATACAGGGTTATACTGTGTATTAGTAACATACAGGTGTATACTGTGTATTAGTAACATACAGGGATATACTGTGTATTAGTAATATACAGGGATATACTGTGTATAAGTAACATACAGGGTTATAGTGTGTATTAGTAACATACAGGGATATACTGTGTATTAGTAACATACAGGGATATACTGTGTATTAGTAACATATTGGTGTATATTGCGTATTAGTAACTGTAACGGAAGCTGGGAAGGGACCGCGTCGCCTTCCGCCATCGTTCCTGGGTCTCTCCTTCTCGACGCCACATAAGCGCCGTCGGATGCACCAGTTGATGGATGGACGGTCACTGGAAACAGCCGCAGGATCACTGGAAGCAGGGAAGAGTCCACGTCGCCGCCTGACAGCATATGAAGTTTTGTGCTGTGTTGCCCTTACTTTTGGGTATTTAACCCGTTACTCTTATTCTTAAAGGGATAGTATTGCTTCATAATAAAAGCAGCTCTAATTAATCATCATAGTATTTGGACTTTGGAGAGTGTTATTTCAATTCTGTCAGAGTTGTAGTACAAGAGTAATTCAATGACAAAGTATCCCCCTCCCGCCCCTTTTACTGATGTAACACTGCTCAGCCAGATCAGAAGGGAGGTGCCCAGGTAGACTGCAGAGAGGGACAATCTTCAATTAAGATAAGGGAAAAACCTGAAAAACTTGTCAAGGGGGACAGGGATTTCATTGTTCTCATAGGAAGAAGATTGTCCCCTTCTGTTATCTGTCTGGTCTATGGACTGGATTCCACATCTGAGAAGAGATGGCTTACACTAGGTAAAAGGGACGGGAGGGGAAACTTTGCTTGTGAATATCTCTTAAACCATAAAGGTCTGAGAGATAAGACTTATATCGTTCTTTTTTTAATGCCTACAAAATAAAATAAAGATAAAACAAAGTATTACTATCCCTTTAAAGTCTGCACAAAAGAATAAATTCCAAACACCTCTATCTTGATCTAAAATTCTGCCTTGTGCATTTTTCTCAGCTGTCTTCCCTTCCAGGTTAGCTCACTCCCACTCCTTCTTGTTTATTCCTACCCTTCGATGTGTCTGGGTACTTGTTATCAGTTTGAGGAAAAAAAAGGTTGAGCTTTAATAACTACTGAATGAACCATCTCTTAGCAGTGGGAGTACCCTTGTGGTCAATCAGAAGAATTGTGCAACCCTTTATCCTTGTTTGGGATTCCTTGGTTGGGACTACCAATAAACCCTGTTCGAGAACAGCACAGATATAAAACAAAGATGATTTTCAGGTCATGCCACGTCAGCTGGTATCTTTTCTGGCACTTTGTCCACTAAAACTAAGGTGACTTGGTGTGTTTGTTTTGATAAAATCACCCCTGTTAAACAGTAAGTGATTGGAGGATAACACAAAGTTTGCCGTTTATGAATGGCTTCATGCTCCTTTTGTTGAAGACATCTCTAGAACTGCATCAGAAAGGACTAAAATGTTTCTGTAGCATTTTCTCTTAATAGTTTATAATTGGAATGATTTGCAGTTTGTGTGTTTAAAAGTATACATCCTTTAAAAACACTACATAGATTTCTTAGTGTTTCTTTAGTTAATGATGCTGGAAAAAAATGCTCAGCAATGTAATATCAAGCTGTGAAGAAATTGTTGCACATATGGCAGCTTAGATAGACACCTGCCTGGAATCAGAAGACAGTTGAAGGCTCAGAGACTTAGATCACTGATGGACAACATGAGGCCCTCCACCTGCTGCAGGACTACAACTCCCATCATCCCCCTGCCAGCCATTTGAAACATCATTGAAAAGTGGAACTACCACCCCTGTTAATCTGGCACAAATAATTACCCATCTGGTGGCTAGCCGCTCAATAGTACTAGTCGCCAGAATTATTACCTGGTTATTGAGAATTCTATACTGCTCCCGGACTGACAGCCAGGAAACAGCGCAGACATCTTTCCATAGTGACATCTGCGCGCCTGCGCTGTCAGTCCCAGCCTTTTCAAGGAGGAGTTACTAGGAGCCGTTCGGTGCAGATGTCACTATAGAAAGATGTCTCCGCTGTTTCCTGCCTGTCAGTCTGGGAACAGTATAGAATTCTCATGAACCAGGTAATAATTATGGCGACTAGCACTATTGAGCAGTTAGTCGCCAGATGGGTAATTATTTGGGCCAAAGTTTAACAGGGGCGGTAGTTCTGCTTTAATTAGCATATGAAATGTCACTGGTACTGCACCGCAATTAGCATACATTAGCATACGTCACCAAGTATGAATATATGGTGACCACATTTCAATTTGTTGTTCCTGATGGAAGTCCTACAAGGCACTGAAACGTCGGAATACAACCGGCATTACATATATTTTTAATGTTCTAAAATAAAGTATTAATTTTAACCAAGGAGTGCTCGGCTTCCATCCAAGGAATATCAGTATACAACGCTTTGAGCTTGGAGTTCCCCATATTCGAAGGTATGTGTGTGCAGCGGTTCCTACACACAAATCTTCACATTTCAATTCGGCCATTAAAGTGTTAGTAATGTCTGAAAAAAACTTTTTTGCATTTAGAAGAGCTTAAAAAGCTGATCTAAATGCAAAAAAACGTATCTCTCAAATCTCTATGGTTTAAGAGATACGGGCGTTTAAAGTTTGATTTCTCCTACTGACAGCTGTAAAGCTGTCAGCAGGATATCCGTGTCAGTCGACACTGTGGCGCTTGAGAAGTGCTGAGTTCTCTTTACTTACATGGAATCCCTTCATTGGAATGGTCTAAACGTGTGCCTGAACACTAGGCACACATTTTAGACCATTACAATGAAGGGATTCCGTGTAAGTAACGAGATCTCGGCACTTCTCAAGCGCCAGCGTGTCGACCGACACGGATCTCCTACTGACAGCTTTACAGCTGTCAGTAGGAGAAATCAAACTTTAAATGCCCGTATCTCTTAAACCATAGCTTTTTAAGCTCTTCCCTTAACACTTTAAGGGAAACTGCAGAGAGAAGAGCGCACCACAGAGTTCTAAACACTAGAGGGAGAACTTCCCATTGATTTCTGTGTCAGAAAGTAATGCCTGTTGTAGGCTACAAGAAAATACTCATCATGCCCAAAGCCTTAAAGGAGCAGTAAACTTTTTTTATGAAAACACATATTTTATAGATCTTTTCCTGATGCATAAAACAAGGTCACTCCCACTGCTGTCAGATGTTTTATTCAAAATTTATAGCAGTTCAAATAATCAGGAAGTGAATTTACTGTGTTTACTTCCTGATAGTTCTAACTGACAGGAAGTGAATTTACTGTGTTTACTTCCTGATAGTTCTAACTGACAGGAAGTGACTTTACTGTGATTACTTCCTGATAGTTCTAACTGACAGGAAGTGAATTTACTGTGTTTACTTCCTGATAGTTCTGACATGAAGTGAATTTACTGTGTTTACTTCCTGATAGATCTAACTGACAGGAAGTGACAGGCAGTTTCTATCACATTCTATGGAGAACTGTATGTCTCTGACTTTTCTGACTTTCCTCTCCATTAGAATCTAACAGGAAATCTAATTAGAATTTGACCACTAGAGGGCACTGCTAATGTAAAAAACATGGGTTTAAGCTGTAATAACTCTGGAAATATAAATCTCTCAGTAGTAGGAGTACCCTTATTTTACCGGATAGGAAAATCCCTACAATATATATTTTTTCATAAAAAAAGTTTGAGCTGTAATAACATTTTAATAAAATACTTTTCAGCAGTGAAAGTGCCCTAGTTTTCCTCAGGGTAATAAACCCTACAACAGAGCTGTCCATTCAATCCTCAAGTGACAGGATGTAAGGATTTCCCTGATTTAGCACAGGTGAGTCAGTCGCAATGAATGATCCACTGATTAACTCACCTGTGTAATCAGGGAAATCCTTACATCCCGGCCTGTTGGTGGACTGAACATGGACAGCTAGGGTTGCCACCTTTTCTTCAAAAAAATACCGGCCATGGCATTCCGTCCATAGACTTAATGGACAGAAGCCAATTTTTTACCGGCCTGCCGGTAAAATACCGGCTGGGTGGTAACCCTATGGACAGCCCTACAACATATTTTTTTGTTACATATTAAGTAATATTATCCCTTGAAGCAATTCTTTGCCCATCCTCTGGTCCTCAAGAGGTTAAAGACTCTTTTAAGTCGATGTGTACCCTACGAAGTTGGTGTACTCCAAAATTGCAATTGATTTGCTGAACAAGGGCGATTTGCTGTCATGGACTGCGATTCGCTGGGGATGATGGGAGCTGAAGAACACAACAACTGGAGGACCTCAGATTGTCCACTAAGGTATGCTTCCTATAACATCTAACATTATCAGCTGACTAATGTGCAGTTGCCTCTGCTCAGAGTTATTAACCTCTTAATGACCTCATAACAATTTTTTTACTATAGGTTAAGTTGATAAAGTAGTATTAGGAAAGCCGGGATTTTTTTTCTAAATGTACGTAGTTTAAAAGATATTTAATCTTCAAGCTGTGCGCTTCCGCTTAGTGAGGCACCCTGAATGTTCAGCACAGCTCTTGTTCTCCTCCCATCTCCCTCCCAACTGCCCCAGGGAGCGCGTTCACGCTTCCCTTTGATGTAGGGTGACCACATGTCCCTGATTGCCAGGGACAGTGCCTGAATTTATGTGTGTGTCCCATGTCCCGGGTAGCCCCCATCAGGGACAATACAAAGTCCCTGAATAAAGAATCTAAACACTACAAATAGAACTGCCCATTGCCTACAAGAAAATGGCTTCCAGACAGAGCTTTAAGCACTAGAGACAGAACTGAGCCTTGTTCCTGACATTAAACAGGAGCTGCAGTGACATTTTATTGTAGTATAATGCTAGTCTAAGGCTTTGGGTGTGATGTACATTATCATGTAGCCCAAAACAGACATCACTTCCTGTCACAGCAGTCAATGGACAGTTCTCCCTCTAGTGGTTAGAACTGTTTGGTGCTCCAGATAAAGATAAATTTGAGCACTGATGTCCAGTGATGTATACTGACCCCTTACGCATTGCTTCCCTAGAGTTGTAGAGAAGTACTCTGGTCACTAGAGTGTCCCTGAATGGCAGAATGGAAATGTGGTCACCCTACTTTGATGTGGTGTGAATGGCTTCTATCGTTACATCAAGCTCCAGTTTGCATTATACTGAAGTTGAAAGCTCAGTATAATGCTAACCGGAGCTTGATGTAACAATAGAAGCCATTCACACCACACAAAGGGAAGCAGATTGGAGGGAAGTGGGAGGAGCATTAGGAAGTGAAGAAGAGCTGTGCCGGAGATTCAGCGTACTGCATTATGCTGACCAGCACAGCTTGAAGATGCAATATCTTTAACCCCTTAGCGACCCTTGACGTACCAGGACCGTCAAGGGTAAATGTGATTCAACGACCCTTGACGGTCCCGGTACGTCAAGGGTTAAACTCTCCCATCGCGGCCGCACGGAGCGATGGGAGAGCGCGGGCTGCTTGTTACTAAGTGTCCCGATACCGGGACACTTAGTAACAACCAGTAAAAAGTTTGTTGCAACATGCGATTCGCTTGATGAGCGAATCACATGTTGCAAATGCTGATTGACAGGGACAGTATTTGTAAATACTGTCCCTGTCATATATCTCTGTCTCCCTCCATCTTGCACACTGCTGAGGTGGAGAGAGACAGAGAGAGTTCGTGTGACAGTGTGTTCCAGAGTTCCTGCAAAAAAAAAACTGAGTTTAAACGATAAAATTAACCCTTTGATCACTGTTTTACAGTGATCACCAAGTTCCCCCCCATCTGATCACTTTTAGAGTGATCAATAAACTGCAGATCAGCGTCTGCTGATCTGTGGGATACCCCCCATCCCCCTTGTATCCTCTGAATTTTTTTTTTATTTTTTTTAAATTTTTTTTTATTTTTTTTATTTTTTTTTTATTAAAAATTGATTTAAAATATAATTTAGGTAGTTTAGGTAGGTAGGTGGGTAGGTTTAGTGTAGACTTGTGTTAGGGAAAGGTTTAGGGACAGATCTAGGTTTAGGGAAAAAAAAAACAAAAAAAAACAAAAAAAAAACAAAAAATAATAAAAAAAAAATATATATATATATAATAAGTATAGTTTAGATAGGTAGTTTACTTGGGTTAGGTAGGTTCTAGATATACGTAGGTTAGGGTAAGTTTTAGGGTTAGAGTTAGGTTTAGGGATAGCGTTAGAGTAAGGAAAAAAAATTTAGTGGGCAAAATGCAGCGCACTTATAGCGTTGAAGAGGCATATGCCTTTTTGGCATCTGACTCAGAGGAAACAGATACTGCGTCAGATTTTGAAATAGAGCAGTTTTCAGAAACTGAGAGCAGCTCTACTGACGACGCTGGGCCTTCTATTAAGAAAAGACGCACTGCCCCAAGAGCTGCCCTGGCAACTGCCCCAGCACCTGCCAAAAATCCTGCCCCAGCACCTGCCACAAATCCTGCCACAAATCCTGCCACAAATCCTGCCACAAGATCTGCCAAAAATCCTGTCAAAAGATCTGCCAAAAGGAATGCCCCAAGTGCTGCCCCAAGAGCTGCCCTGGCAATTGCCCCAGCACCTGCAAAAAGATCTGGCCAAAGAAATGCCCCAACACCAGCCACTCCTGATCATAATGAATGGGTATCCCCAATAAATTTTTGTCCACAAATACCAGAATTTACAGGCACCCCAGGGATTCAAACTGATGTTGAGGGATTTAATTATGATAATTTTTTTGATTTATTTTTGGGGGAAGACATTTTAGGGGAAATTGTGTCCCAAACCAACTTGTATGCAGCCCAGTATACTGCCGCCAACCCTACAGCTTTTCTAGTTAAGGAAGAAATATGGAAACCCATAGACCTCATAGAATTTAAGCAATTCTGGGCCTTAATAATGGCAATGGGTATAATAAAAAAGCCCAGTATCCGATCCTACTGGAGCAAAAACCCAGTATGTGATACCCCTATATTCCCCAAGACTATGACCAGGTCCAGATTTGAAATCATTTTGCACTTTATGCATTTTAACGATAATACCCTGTGCCCCCCAAAAGAACACCCCCAGTATGATAGACTATACAAAATTCGTCCCCTAATAAGCCATTTACAGAAAAAGTTTGCCCAAGTGTATATGCCCCAAAAAGAAATTAGTGTAGATGAATCCCTAATGAAATACAAAGGCAGGTTAGGGTTCAAGCAGTACATCCCCTCAAAGCGATCCAAATTTGGTGTCAAATTTTATAAATTGTGCGAAAGTGCCACAGGCTACACCCAGGCTTTTAGAATTTATGAGGGCAAGGACAGCAAACTTGATCCTCCTGGGTGCCCCGAATTTATGGGAACAAGTGGGAAAATAGTTTGGGATTTAATTTACCCCTTATTAAATAAAGGCTATCAATTATTTGTTGATAATTATTACACCAGCCCCCTTTTATTTAGGTCTCTGTTTTATTTTGACACCGTGGCCTGTGGCACTGTCAGACGCAATTGCAGGGAGTTTCCCAAAACACTCATAGATGCCAAATTAAAAACTGGGACGTCCTCATCTTTGTGCCAACAGGAGCTGCTGGCAGTGAAGTTTAGGGACAAAAAAGAGGTCTGCATGCTGACCACAATGCATGAGGACAGATCTGTGGCAGTCACTGTTCGTGGCAGGACAGTGGTAATGAGAAAGCCAGTCTGCATCAGGGAATATAATAAAAACATGGGGGGAGTTGATCTGAGTGATCAACTAATGCAGCCATACCTCACAATGAGGAAGTGTAGGGCATGGTATAAAAAAGTTGCCATCTATTTGATGCAGACTGCTGTCCATAATTCATTTTTAATTTTCAAGCTGGCAAACCCCAATCAAAGATGTAGCTTTTTACAGTACCAGCTACAACTTATTTCCATATTTTTATTTCAAGGTGCGTCTGAAATAATTCCACCAAGACCCGGGTTAGTACATTTTATTTATAAAATCCCCCCAACTCCCCAAAAGAACAAACCACAGAAGCGCTGCAGGGTTTGCTACAGAAAGGGAATACGGACAGACACCACCACTTACTGTCCTGATTGCCCTTCCAAACCTGGCCTCTGCATTGGTGACTGTTTCAAGGAATACCATTCAGGCACAATGCAGTAGTGCTGTAAAGGTTCTTTTATTATTTGGCCACTTTTTCCCCCTGAAATATCCTGTTTTTTATTTTTCAAAATACATCCCTCCTTAGATCTAACACTATCAAAATTTATCTCTGATAATGGAAACACACATGTTCCCTACTGGGCCTAGTAGCTCCCCAAACCCTGACAAACCTATGCATATGGGGCATTGCCGTACTCATACAATGTAACTCACCACTAATGTAAAGCATTTAAAAAAATCTGCAAATATCATCTGATTGAAATCCAGAGCAACACTAAAATAGAAATGTGAAAAATGGTGTTTCTCTGCCTTACTGCAGATTTGGGGAGGGATTGGTGATACAGTGGCAGCAAAAAAATTGATAAGATGCAAATAGAATGAAAGCCAGGGTTGTCTACTCTTCTACAAAATATACTTTTGGGGGTAAAATTAATTGCAGCATTGCCAAACAGACCGAAATGAGACAAGGCACCAGCTGTAAAAATGGCATGTCTGTAAAAGGAAACTAACATGTTCCAACTAGGCCCAGTAGCTCCCCCAAAACCCCGACAAACCTATGTATATGGGGTATTGCCGTAATTAGAAGAAGGAGCCGAACACTAATCAATGCAGTTTATAAAATCTTCACCTGTTCTGTGCTTGAAATTCACATCAACATTGAAGGCAAAGCGTGAAAAATGCTGAATTTTTTTACTTACGTCAAGTTTTCACAGGCTTCGTGGTAAAATGGCTGTTTGCAAGATTTGAAAACACACCTAAAATGAAAGCCTGGGGTGTCTACTTTCAAAAAATATACACTTTTGGGGGGAAATCTTAAAAAAGAGCAGTGTTACACAGCCCAAATGAGAAATGGCACCAGTAACGCAAGCTGTGAAGATTCAAAGTGTGAACCTGGAAACGCGCTTGTTCCAATTTGGGACCCGTAACTCCCCCAAACCATGAGAAAGCTATGCATATGGGGTATTGCCGTACTCAGAAGAAGGAGCTGAACACTAATCAATGCAGTTTATAAAATCTTCACCTGTTCTGTGCTTGAAATTCACATCAACATTGAAGGCAAAGTGTAAAAAACGCTGTTTTTTTTACTTACGTCAAGTTTACGAGAAAGTGGTGGTAAAATGGCTGTGTAAAAAATTTGAAAACACACCTAAACTGAAAGCTGGAGGTGTCTACTTTCCAAAAATATACACTTTTGGGGGAAATCCTAAAGTGGAGCACTGGAACCTAGCCCAAAATGAGTAATGGTACCAGTTAAGCAGGACTTGAAAATTCAATATTTGTTCAAAATTGGGCCCTGTAGCTCCCCCAAACCTTGAGAAACCTATGCATATGGGGTATTGCCGTACTCAGAAGAAGGAGCGGAACACTAAACAATGCATTTTTAAAAATCTTCACCTATCATGTGCTTGAAATTCACATCAACATTGAAGTGCAAGTGTGAAAAACGCTGTTTTTTTAACTTACGTCAAGATTTACGAGCGATTGGTGGTAAAATGGCTGCGTAAAAAAATTGAAAACATACATAAAATGAAAGCCTGGGGTGTCTACTTTCCAAAAATATATACTTTTGGGGGGAAATCTTAGAGTGGAGCACTGTTACACAGCCCCAAATGAGACATGGCACCAGTGATGCAAGCTGTGAAAATTCAAAGTGTGAAACTGGAAACGCGCATGTTCCAATTTGGGCCCCGTAGCTCTCCCAAACCTTGAGAAACCTATGCATATGGGGTATTGCCGTACTCAGAAGAAGGAGCTGAACACTAAACAATGCATTTTTAAAAATCTTCACCTATCATGTGCTTGAAATTCACATCAACATTGAAGTGCAAGTGTGAAAAACGATGTTTTTTTAACTTACGTTAAGATTTACGAGCGATTGGTGGTAAAATGGCTGCGTAAAAAAATTGAAAACATACATAAAATGAAAGCCTGGGGTGTCTACTTTCCAAAAATATATACTTTTGGGGGGAAATCTTAGAGTGGAGCACTGTTACACAGCCCCAAATGAGACATGGCACCAGTGATGCAAGCTGTGAAAATTCAAAGTGTGAAACTGGAAACGTGCATGTTCCAATTTGGGCCCCGTAGCTCTCCCAAACCTTGAGAAACCTATGCATATGGGGTATTGCCGTACTCAGAAGAAGGAGCGGAACACTAAACAATGCATTTTTAAAAATCTTCACCTATCATGTGCTTGAAATTCACATCAACATTGAAGTGCAAGTGTGAAAAACGCTGTTTTTTTAACTTACGTCAAGATTTACGAGCGATTGGTGGTAAAATGGCTGCGTAAAAAAATTGAAAACATACATAAAATGAAAGCCTGGGGTGTCTACTTTCCAAAAATATATACTTTTGGGGGGAAATCTTAGAGTGGAGCACTGTTACACAGCCCCAAATGAGACATGGCACCAGTGATGCAAGCTGTGAAAATTCAAAGTGTGAAACTGGAAACGCGCATGTTCCAATTTGGGCCCCGTAGCTCTCCCAAACCTTGAGAAACCTATGCATATGGGGTATTGCCGTACTCAGAAGAAGGAGCGGAACACTAAACAATGCATTTTTAAAAATCTTCACCTATCATGTGCTTGAAATTCACATCAACATTGAAGTGCAAGTGTGAAAAACGCTGTTTTTTTAACTTACGTCAAGATTTACGAGCGATTGGTGGTAAAATGGCTGCGTAAAAAAATTGAAAACATACATAAAATGAAAGCCTGGGGTGTCTACTTTCCAAAAATATATACTTTTGGGGGGAAATCTTAGAGTGGAGCACTGTTACACAGCCCCAAATGAGACATGGCACCAGTGATGCAAGCTGTGAAAATTCAAAGTGTGAAACTGGAAACGCGCATGTTCCAATTTGGGCCCCGTAGCTCTCCCAAACCTTGAGAAACCTATGCATATGGGGTATTGCCGTACTCAGAAGAAGGAGCGGAACACTAAACAATGCATTTTTAAAAATCTTCACCTATCATGTGCTTGAAATTCACATCAACATTGAAGTGCAAGTGTGAAAAACGCTGTTTTTTTAACTTACGTCAAGATTTACGAGCGATTGGTGGTAAAATGGCTGCGTAAAAAAATTGAAAACATACATAAAATGAAAGCCTGGGGTGTCTACTTTCCAAAAATATATACTTTTGGGGGGAAATCTTAGAGTGGAGCACTGTTACACAGCCCCAAATGAGACATGGCACCAGTGATGCAAGCTGTGAAAATTCAAAGTGTGAAACTGGAAACGCGCATGTTCCAATTTGGGCCCCGTAGCTCTCCCAAACCTTGAGAAACCTATGCATATGGGGTATTGCCGTACTCAGAAGAAGGAGCGGAACACTAAACAATGCATTTTTAAAAATCTTCACCTATCATGTGCTTGAAATTCACATCAACATTGAAGTGCAAGTGTGAAAAACGCTGTTTTTTTAACTTACGTCAAGATTTACGAGCGATTGGTGGTAAAATGGCTGCGTAAAAAAATTGAAAACATACATAAAATGAAAGCCTGGGGTGTCTACTTTCCAAAAATATATACTTATGGGGGGAAATCTTAGAGTGGAGCACTGTTACACAGCCCCAAATGAGACATGGCACCAGTGATGCAAGCTGTGAAAATTCAAAGTGTGAAACTGGAAACGCGCATGTTCCAATTTGGGCCCCGTAGCTCTCCCAAACCTTGAGAAACCTATGCATATGGGGTATTGCCGTACTCAGAAGAAGGAGCTGAACACTAAACAATGCATTTTTAAAAATCTTCACCTATCATGTGCTTGAAATTCACATCAACGTTGAAGTGCAAGTGTGAAAAATGCTGTTTTTTTAACTTACGTCAAGATTTACGAGCGATTGGTGGTAAAATGGCTGCGTAAAAAAAATGAAAACATACATAAAATGAAAGCCTGGGGTGTCTACTTTCCAAAAATATATACTTTTGGGGGGAAATCTTAGAGTGGAGCACTGTTACACAGCCCCAAATGAGACATGGCACCAGTGATGCAAGCTGTGAAAATTCCAAGTGTGAAACTGGAAACGCGCATGTTCCAATTTGGGCCCCATAGCTCCCGCAAACCTTGAATAACCTATGCATATGGGGTATTGCCGTACTCAGAAGAAGGAGCTGAACACTAAACAATGCATTTTTAAAAATCTTCACCTATCATGTGCTTCATATCAACAGTAGTATTGAAATGTAAGTGTGAAAACTGCAAAAAAACAAAATATTACCACAATTTTGAAAATTTTTTCTGGAAAAATAGCTGCATGAAAAACTCCAAAATTCTCCTGATTATTTACTTTATGTTGTGTAGTTTTCAGAAACATATACCTTTGTGGGACATTTTTGGTTCTGGCACCGTCAGCTAAGCTATGATGCTCACATGCCAATTGTTGAGAAATTACAAGTTGGAAATAATGGCATCCATCTTGTAATATTTACCTTGTAAATGTGAGGAAGTGATTGAAATACTAGGCATATGGGGTATTCTTATATTCAGGAGAAGCAAATGAATATATTTAGGGGTATTTTTTTGTCATAAACTAATTGTATGCAAATCCTGACACGAAAATATAAGCAAAATGTTGTTTTTTTTCAATTTTTTTCCTCTTTTTTTCTATTTTAATCAAATTAAACAATGAGGTATTCATATAATTGTGGTATCAAAAGAAAGCCCTACTTGTGCTTAAAAAAACAGTATATAATTTATGTGGGTGCACAAAAGGAATTAAAGAGAAAATATGGTTGAACAAAGACATAGTCAAAAAAGTCAAAATTGCTCCGGTCCTTAAGTCAAATCAAACTCAGATTTTCCCGGTCCTTAAGGGGTTAAAGAAAAACAGCTTTCCTAATACTACTTTATTAACTAAACCTATGCTAAAAAAAATTATGAGGTGATTGTTCCCCTTCAAGGACCATGGTTTTTTTTTTCTAGCAATTTGAATTCTGGGATTGGCAGAGCGGCATGCAGCCATCCTAGAATGCCATGATGTGCCAGGACCATCACCAGTCCTTAAAGGAGCAGTAAACTTTTTTTTTTAATGAAAACACATATTTTACAGAGCATTTCCTGCTGAATAAAACAAGGTCACTCCCATCGCTGTCAGATGTTTTATTCAAAAATTATAACAGTTTAAATAATCAGGAAGTGAATTTACTGTGTTTACTTCCTGATTCTTCTGACAGGAAGTGAATTTAGTGTGTTTACTTCCTGATAGTTCTAACTGACAGGAAGTGAATTTACTGTGATTACTTCCTGATAGTTCTAACTGACAGGAAGTGACTCAGCAGTTTCTATCACATTCTATGGAGAACTGTATGTCTCTGACTTTCCTGACTTTCTTCTCCATTAGAATCTAACAGAAAATCTAATTAGAATTTGACCACTAGAGGGCACTGTTATATAAAAAAAACATGGGTTTAAACTGTAATAACTCTGGAAATATAAATCTCTGGGCAGTGGGAGTACCCTTATTTTACTCAGTAGGAAAATCCCTACAATATATATTTTTTCATAAAAAAAGTTTACTGCTCCTTTAAGCGCTGGGACCAGCGTGATGGTCCTGACACATCATAAGTCCTTAAGGGATTAAAGGAACACTGACAACTAACAGTCGCCTGGGATTATCTACATGTAAACATTCTGTACTCTAAACTAGCACCTGTAAAAATTCTCTATTTGTTTTATGAGGCATAAAATCTAATTTTATTGCATTCCACGGAGGCTTCATATTATGCTATAATCCTTCTCCACTGCTCCACTCAGCAGCAAGAGAAAACTTTATTGTTACATACAGAGAAAAAAAGAACGGAACCCTTCATACTCCACCCCCAGTTAACCACTTTTACATATGCTCTGAGGGAGCAGACATTTTCTAGGAATCCCACTGATTGCCCAGGATTATATGTGAATGGGCTGAGATAACAGTCTATCTGAATACAAGAACAGTTGCCATTGATTGCAGTCTCTTATCTCTCAATACAAACAGCACAAACGGCATTATTTGTTGTTGAGCAGGACAATTTGCATATGCAATAACAAGCAAGTTTAGGATTATATTTTAATAATATAACATATGAATAATTAATTTTTACATGTTCCAGCTTTAACCCCTTAGAGTCCGGTGACGTACCCGGACCATCACGCTGGTCCGGCACTTAAGGACCAGTGACGGTCCTGGTACGTCACGTACTATTACTCACCGCGCTCCTGCAGGAGCGCGGTGAGTAATACCGGGGACTGAATTTGATTGCTCCAAGACCGGATCGATCTCTTTCAGTCCCTCAGTTCTGCATGCCGGAACACGTGATCAGTCACGTGGGGCAGCATGCCGAAATTCTCTATCTGGTCCTTAAAGGACCACTCACCCCGCGACCGCTGGTCGTTAAGGGGTTAAACACATGAAATGTAAAGATATGTCAACCTCTTTTTTTTTTTTCCTTTAATGTTAGTTTTCCTTTAACATGAGCTGTACTTAAAGGCAGTTGTTAAATATGGCACATATGGTGTTAATTACTGTGTCCGCTTGCTTAAAGCTTTTACACATGTTTGCTATGTGTATCAGTGTTTACTCAAGAGGCGCTGCCTGACCTTAAATCTCATGTAAGGCTGGCAGTTATCCTGTATTAGAACTGGGCAACCAGCAGCTCACCAGCTGTTATTGATTACAACTCCTATCATCCTCAGCAACCCAGGATGAAAGGGTTTGTATAATAACATATAATATACTATGTCTATTATATTGTATAGTAATATATATATTAAAGAGATAGTAATGGGACGATATAAATGAATCTACAATTATTCATTATACTTTGGAATAATGCTGTATACCTTCCTATCTGTTTATATAAGTACAGTTTTATTGTAATCTTATTGTAAAATTTTCCCCTCCCGCCCCTTTTCCCATGTCACTCCTCTTCCTGCAGATCAAAAAAGCCAGATGGATAACAACAAGGGACATTATTGTGTGAGCATAAGGAAAACCTTGATCCCCTTCGTGAAGGGTTGTCCTTATACACAGACAATATTGAGCCTCACTGCGATCTGACTGGTCAAGCTACTGGATGTCAGATATGAAGGTATTAGAGTGACAAGGTGAAAAGGGACAGGAGCATACCTGCCAAGTGTCCCTCTTTAGGAGGGACAGATCCTCTTTTAGACCCAAATCCCTCTGTCCCTCTTTCCCACCCTGATGTCCCTCTTTTTTAGGAGATCAGAGTGTGTGGTGTGTATATAAATTTATTGCATTGCTTCAGAGTAATAATACTCACATTATTGTTTATTTAAAGGTCAGTATATGTGTTTATAAACTAGTCTGTGTAAATAAAATTATTTGGTCTTGTTATAAGTCAATTATTAGGTTACACAAGGAGGTCTCAATAGGTCATGAAGTAGCCCAAACATTCTTGGTAATGCCCCGTCCACCAGCCCCACCCCCAGCATTACCACCTA
Organism: Rhinophrynus dorsalis; assembly: GCA_037306005.1. Classification (NCBI taxonomy): domain Eukaryota; kingdom Metazoa; phylum Chordata; class Amphibia; order Anura; family Rhinophrynidae; genus Rhinophrynus; species Rhinophrynus dorsalis. The sequence goes on along the minus strand of JBBDGT010000035.1, from coordinate 85,660 downwards.
AAACACAAGTGTCCCTCTTTGGCAATTTGAAATGTTGGGAGGTATGCAGGAGAGAGAAACTTTGCAATAAATTTGGATATGAACAGATTGGATGGTACAGAGTATTATTAAAGTGTTAGTAATGTCCACTAAAAAAGTGCCCTCGTTTAATTCACTAAAGTTTTTTAGTACGTTTAGCGATGTTCGCAATGTCTGTACCTCTACCGTTTGGTTGCAAATCGTTCTTGAAACCTTCCCCTCCCGCCCCTTTTCGTCAAAGTACCTGTAAGTCTGTTGGAGCTGAATTTGTGTCGGCTGACACGACGGATCCTGTAGAGGCACAAAATTCATAGCAGGCTATATGAAACCCTGCCCCCTCAGCAGTGACGCGTCGCCTCCTCTGCAGAGCCGGATCTACTTTGCTTCATGTGAGCACCCTTACGGCTCATTTGCTTCCTGGTTCTGATGAGAAAACCCATCCGCTCGGTCTAGAGCTTGGAGCGACGTCGCCAGCACGCAAGGAGCACTTTACCCCCTCCCATCGGGTATTTCATGGGAGCGCGCGTCCAGGACAGCCATGTGTGTCAATCTCCCGTGCGGTCCTCTTCAGTAATGCAGAGTGCTGGGAGATGATGTCAGCTCCCAGCGCTCTGCATTACTACAGTGCCAGACGGAGATCACGGGTGGCAGGCAGAGGGGTCATAGGGGGCGGCCGGGCCCCCTGGAGCGACAGGCCCGGTCGCGGGTGCGACCCCTATAGTTACGTCACTGGCACCCGGCCTTCCTTTGCCAGGAAACTTTGAAAGGTAATATCCTCACAATTAATGAACGCTGTGAGAAATTAATAATAGCAATACACTCTACTGAGCATGGAGTATCATACGTATATTTTTCATCGCAGGACATTACTAACACTTTAAAAAGTATAACAAATAGATTTGAAGTTTCATTTATATTGTCCCACGACTATCTCTTTACTACCTTTATTTCTGTATAGCTCTTCTAAATTGTACATAGAGCAGTGCACAGAATTTTTCTTGAAGCACAATGGGGGAGATTTATAAATGTGGAGTGAGAAATGGCCGTAATCTGTGCTAATATTGAAGGTCGGCATTTATAAAGACGCATACACCGGTTTTGGAAACCATAGCGCCACGTTCTTTTTAGAGAAGTGATGGTGGTACAACTAGAGGGGAAGTGGGAGGACCAGGCAGGGAAGGAGCAGATTTTCAGTAGAACCTCCCCACATACTCTGACCTGGAGACCCTGTAATGCAGAGTCAAAATCGGATTCTCTGGGGCAAATCCGGAGAGTTCCCAGCTATGCCAATGAGTCCCTGCCTTGTGGAGCTTACAGTCTAAGGTTTTGGTATCTGAGGCAAAGGGTGATAAATTCACTTGTTTAAAGCGATAGTAATACTTCGTTTTATCTTTATTTTATTTTGTAGGCATTAAAAAAACATGAAGAATGATATAAGTCTCATCTCTCAAACCTTTATGATTTGAGAGATATTCACAAGCAAAGTTTCCCCTCCCGCCCCTTTTACCTAGTGTAAGCCATCTCTTCTCAGATGTGGAATCCAGTCCATAGACCAGACAGATAACAGAAGGGGACAATCTTCTTCCTGTGAGAACAATGAAAGCCCTGCCCCCCTTGACAAGTTTTTCAGGTTTTTCCCTTATCTTAATTGAAGATTGTCCCTCTCTGCAGTCTACCTGGGCACCTCCCTTCTGCTCTGGCTGAGCAGTGTTACATCAGCAAAAGGGGCGGGAGGGGGATACTTTGTCATTGAATTACTCTTGTACTACATCTCTGACAGTAGTGAAATAACACTCTCCAAAGTCCAAATACTATGATGATTAATTAGAACTGCTTTTATTATGAAACATTACTATCCCTTTAATTTGTACAGATCATGTACTAGAAAACACTGAACTCTATCGCACTGAGAACTGCATTCTTCATCCTGAGATTTGGGCTAAAACCCTGAGAGTTCGCAGGTATGACCATATTTGGGAACTCTCAGGGTCTGACCCTGAGACTCATTGGGGGTTTAGGATTAAGGCATGATAAACAGGTGATAAAGAGGAGATGACTTCTCCAGTGATATCATTTCTCCAGTTCCTATGTTATTCTATAGAGCCTATGCACTAAGATCTCCAGTGTTGGAGAAATCTTAGTGAATTGGCTCCGTAGAATAACACAGGACTTGGAGAAGTGATATCACTGGAGAAGCTATCTCCTCTTCAGTGAATCTCACCCCAAGGTTTAAAGGAGCAGTAAACTTTTTTTATGAAAAAATATATATCGTAGGGATTTTCCTATAGAGTAAAATAAGGTTACTCCCACTGCCGAGAGATTTATATTTCCAGAGTTATTACAGTTTAAACCCATGTTTTTTTACATTATCAGTGCCCTCTAGTGGTCAAATTCTAATTAGATTTCCTGTTACATTCTAATGGAGAGGAAAGTCAGAGACATACAGTTCTCCATAGAATGTGATAGAAACTGCTGAGTCACTTCCTGTAAGAACTATCAGGAAGTAAACACAGTAAATTCACTTCCTGTCAGTTAGAACTATCAGGAAGTAAACACACAGTAAATTCACTTCCTGTCAGAACTATCAGGAAGTAAACACAGTAAATTCACTTCCTGGTTATTTGAACTGCTATGAATTTTGAATAAAATATCTGACAGCGATGGGAGTGACCTTGTTTTATTCAGCAGGAAATGCTCTGTAAAATATGTGTTTTCATAAAAAAAGTTTACTGCTCCTTTAAGATCCAGTTCTCACAGTGAGAGAGTTCAGTGTTTCCTAATATATGATCTGAACCAATTAACTGCTTGTTTAGTTTCTAAATCTGTGCCATTTGTACTAGGACGGAAGAGGGAGAAGTCCTGCTTGTCTTGCGTGTATCCTGGCAGTGATATATCTATGTTATAGTATGTTAACCCTTTGAGTGCCAGAGAGGTATCCAACGCATTGTCTTGCAACGCGTTGGATACCTCTCCGGCGCTCAAAGGGTTAAGACATTCTTCTGGGATGACTGAGCACCACTGGATTTTAGAAAGCAGGGCACTATCGCTTAGAATCTATGTTCTCAGGAACTTTAAGGGTTAATATTTCAACAATCTCAGGGTCAGCAGATTTTGAAAGTTCCCAGGTACGGATATGACCATTCTGGTTCATTTTATATTTTTCTGTTTGTAATGTGTGACATAAGTGAAGGCAGTTTATTTATTAGTTCCCACATGGTTATATTGAGATATGCTGGTACCTTATGTCATGTCATTTGCAGAAATCCTGTGCGATCACTTCTGAAACACCTATCAATATTACTGCGGTAATAGGCGTCCAGGGGGGAAATTCACTAAGCGGGGATAAAGTGGAGATAACTTCTCCAGTTTATCACTTCTCCAATTCCGATGTTATTCTATGGAACCTATGAACTAAGATTTCTTCAACTTTGGAGATCTTAGAGAATAGGCTCCATAGAATAACATAGGAACTGGAGAAGTAATATCACTGGAGAAGTCATGTCCGCTTTATCACCTCTTTATCACACCTTAGTGAATTTCCCTCACTAAGGGAAAAAACAAGGAATGGCTGACCTCACAGAGCATATGTAACACTAGATTTTGGCCTTAGGAAACAAATAGAAATATTTTTCACTGATAATTGAATGATAAAGTATCCCCCTCCCACCCCTTTTACTGATGAAACACTGCTCACCTCAGAGCAGCAAGACTGTCCGGATGGATCATACAGAGGGACAATCTTCAGTGAGCTTAAGGAAAAACCTGTCAAGGGGGGCAGGGTTTTCATTGTTCTCACAGTAAGAAGATTGTCCCTTGCTGTGATCTGTCCAGTCAAGTGACCAGATTCCACATCTGAGGTGAGCAGTGTTACATCAGTAAAAGAGGTGGGAGGGGGATACTTTATCATTCAATTACTCTTGAACTACAACTCTGACAGTACTGAAATAACACTCTCCATGGCCCGTATACTATGATGATTAATTGGAGCTGCTGTTTTTGTGAAATATTATTATCCCTTTAACCCCCAGAGGACCATAGGGGTGTGCAAAGCATTGTGAAGCAATTAGTTGCACACACCTCTGATCCTTAAAGGGTTAACGTAATACATACCTAAAAATTACTCTTGTACTACAACTCTGACAGTATTGAAATAACACTCAAAATACTATGAAGATTAATTGGAGCTGCTTTTATTGTGAAACATTACTGTCCCTTTAAAAAAAAAATCCACCTAAATATAAGAACAGATTGGTTCATTGACTAACCCCCTTATTTATCTCGCAGAGTCTTAGGCGTTAAAGTTACACTGTAAGATCTATAGGGCAAGAACTTTTTGTGCCTGAAAAATGCTGTAAACATCACTATGTAAATCAGCAGCGCTATGTAAAAATGACGATTATTATCTACCCATACCAAGTGCTGGCAAAGTGTGTGTTTTGCTGTACAAATCGCTTGAAGCATGGGGGCAGAACGGGACTTTGCACGTTTGATTCCCAACTTTTGTCTAATGAAAGGAGAACTCCCCCACTCACTTTATTATGGCTAGAAAATCTTAAAGAGATAGTATAGTCATATATTAAAGCGGAACTTTCACCTAAACACGTTTGCTTTAATCCACTTACATTGCCGATTCAAGCTGTGCTGGGTTTTGGTTTTTAAAAAAAACGCAATCGAAATTAAGTTTGAGGGTTAACTTTATCCCTCTTCTCCTCATTCTGATCAGCACCATTTTGCCGATGAGAATGCAGGAGATCCTCCTCCCCGCTGGTCTGTCAGTAAGTTGGAGCACTCTCATTGGCTAGATATCGATCTCTACCAATGAGAGTTCTCCAGCATACTGACAGACCAGCGGGGAGTTGGATCTGTTATGTATTCTCATCGGCACAAATTGTGCCTATCAAAATGAGAATATGTCAAGAGGGAAAAGGTAAACCCTCAAACTTACTTTCTATTGCGTTTTTTTAAAAAAACAAAACACAGCACAGTGTTTAGGTTTAAGTTCCCCTTTAAGTAAACTGTATTTTGTAGGCATTACAAAACTAAACCAAATGCCCCCAGTCCCATCTCTCAAACCTCCCTCCCCTTTCCATGATGTCAGCACTCAAGCTGACTGCAGGGGAATCCGGTCCCTGGACAAGCGGAGGCTCTCCAGCAGAGCCGAGATAGTGTTATTGAGACAGAAATTCTTCCCTGGAACGGTCTACAAAGTGTGCTTGGTTTGCAAATACACTTTGTAGACCATTCTAGTGAAGGATTTCTGTCTCAATAACGCCATCTCGGCTCTGCTGAAGAGCCTCTGCCGGCCCTGGGACCGGATTCCCCTGCAGTCAGCTTTAGCGCTGACATCAGAGAAAGGGGAGGGGGGAACTTTGGTCCTGAATATCTCTCAAACTAGAGATGCACCGATACCAATTTTTACCGATACCAATTTTTTAAGATCGAGTACGAGTACCGATACTTTTTTCAAGTACTCACCGATACCAATTACTGATACTTTTTTTTGCTGTCATTTGCCAGTTTTCCAAGTATCTAAAGCATATATATATATACCAATTACTGATACTTTTTTTTGCTGTCATTTGCCAGTTTTCCAAGTACCTAAAGCGCAATGACAGCACAAAAAAGTATCGATAATTGGTATCAGTGAGTACTTGAAATATATATACACATACACACACCACCTCTTGATTCTCCCCTTTTGCTTCATTCTCCCCCTCTTGATTCCCACCTTTTGATTCATTCTCCCCCTCTTGAGCCCCCTCCTTTTGCCTTGGCTTTTTCTCTCCCTTTTGATCCCCCTTTCTCCCCCTCCTTGACTCTTGATCCCACTCTTTTGCCTCTCTCTCCCTCCTGATCCCCCCTCCTTTTGCCTCTTCTTGGCCCCCCCTCCTTTTGTCTCCTGATCCTTCCTCCTTTCGCCTCTTTTTCTTCCTCTTGACCCCCTTCTCTGCCTCTTTCCTCTACTGATCCCCCTTTTCCTGCCTTACCCTCCTCTGCCAGGTGCTCGCTGTTCTCTTGCGAGCCCCGGAGCGTTGCCATGGTAACCTGTGGCAATGGTCCGACGCTGCAGGAGGGAGAGAGGCGACCGGGGAGCATTGTGAGCAGCAACCCGGGCTCCCTCTCTGCAGCACCGACCCTGACACAGGGTATCGGTGCTGGCATCAGCCGCATTTGCGCGAGTACAAGTACTCGCGCAAATGCTGGTATCGGCACCGATACCAGTATCGGTGCAACCCTATCTCAAACCATAAAGTTTGGGCATTTAGTTTAGTTTTATAATGCCTACAAGATGTATTCATTAGCTAGTGCTCTTAGGAGAAAAATGACACCCCATTAGTATGAGTTTAACTACCTCAGGGGGCGCTAGAAGTGCAAAACAACACCTACTACAACGTCAAATTTTTCTAACATTTTCTCAAACATTACTTGTCTCTACACAAATGGTTATAACAACTACATAAGTGAAGAAAGGGTACACAAACCATACAATTTTGAAAAGAAGACACCCTGCCGCATCTAATGATGGGTGACTTGCCTTGTTACCCCAAGCCTGGAGTGCACAAATGCCTCCAGAAGGTGGCGCTAATGAAAAAAAAGGCATTTTTTTACATTTCTGCCCCTTCAAATGTACTGAAATTTGTGAAAACCATGGCATTTCCAACTGTATTCATTAGCTAGTGCTCTTTGGAGAAAAATGACACCCCATTGGTATGAGTTTAACTACCTCAGGGGGCGCTAGAAGTGCAAAACAACACCTACTACAACGTCAAATTTTTCTAACATTTTCTCAAACATTACTTGTCTCTACACAAATGGTTATAACAACTACATAAGTGAAGAAAGGGTACACAAACCATACAATTTTGAAAAGAAGACACCCTGCCGCATCTAATGATGGGTGACTTGCCTTGTTACCCCAAGCCTGGAGTGCACAAATGCCTCCAGAAGGTGGCGCTAATGAAAAAAAAGGCATTTTTTTACATTTCTGCCCCTTCAAATGTACTGAAATTTGTGAAAACCATGGCATTTCCAACTGTATTCATTAGCTAGTGCTCTTTGGAGAAAAATGACACCCCATTGGTATGAGTTTAACTACCTCAGGGGGCGCTAGAAGTGCAAAATGACACCTACTACAACCTCAAATTTTTCTAACATTTTCTCAAACATAACTTGTCTGTACAAAAATGGTTATAACAACTAGAGAAGTGAAGAAAGGCTACACAAACCATACCATTTTAGAAAGAAGACAACCTGCCGCATCTAATGAGGGGTGAATTTCCTTATTATCCCAAGCCTGTTGTGCCCAAATGCTTCCAGAAGGTGGCACTACAGGAAAAAAATGGCATTTTCTTACATTTCTGCCCCTTCATCTGTATGGAAATCTGTGAAAAGCATGGAATTTCCAACTGTATTCATTAACTAGTGCTCTTAGGAGAAAAATGACACCCCATTGGAATGAGTCAACCTACCTTAAGGGTGCCAGAAGCACATCACTACACCTACCTGTTTGCTTCTTCGGAAATGGCTGCTTGTACTAAAATGTCCATAACTGTTAGTCATGAAGGAAAGGTATAAAAGGTATACCATTTTGGAAAGTAGACATTCTCCCGCATCAAGTGAGGGGTCACTTACCTTTCTACCCCCCTTGGTTGAAGTGCACAAATATTTCCAAAAGGTGGGTCTATGGGAATAAATACATTTTTTTTACATTTCCACCACTTCAACGATACTAAAATCTTTGAAAACCATAACATTTCCTGCTGTATTCAGTACCTGCTACCAACATGAGAAAAATGGTAGCCTATTTGTGTGGGTTAACATACAATATGTGGGTGCTAGGAACACGTACGTAAACCTGACACACTTGTTTTTTTAAATTATCTGCTTGCACTAAAATGGTTATAATGGTTTCCTGCATAATAGATATGCAGGAAAGGTAGAGAAACAATGCCATTTTGGAAAGAAAACAACCTGCCACATCTAATGAGGGGTCACTTGCCTTCGTACCCAAAGGCTGGTATGCACAAATGCTTCCAGGAGGTGGCGCTAATGAAAAAAAAGGCATTTTCTTACATTTCTGCCCCTTCAAATGTATGGAGCTCTGTAAAAACCATGGAATTTTCAACTGCATTTGTTAGCTAGTGCTCTTAGGAGTCAAACGACACCCCATTGATATGAGTTGACCTACCTTAGGGGGTGCTAGAAGTAGAAAACTACACCTACTACAACCTCTGATGTTTCTAACATTTTCTCAAACCTGACTAGCCTGTACGAAAATGGCTGTTACACCTTCAGAATTGAAGAAAAGGTAAATAAACCATACCATTTTGGAAAGAAGACAACCTGCCGCATCTAATGAGGAGTCACTTGCCTTCTTACCCCAATACTGGTGTGCATAAATGTTTCCAGAAGGAGGTGATATAGGAAAAAAATAGCATTTTTTTACATTTCTGCCCCTTCAAATGTATGGAGCGCTGTGAAAACCATGGAATTTTCAACTGCATTTGTTTGCTAGTGCTCTTAGGAGTCAAACGACACCCCATTGGTATGAGTTGACCTACCTTAGGGGGTGCTAGAAGTAGAAAACTACACCTACTACAAACTCTGATGTTTCTAACATTTTCTCAAACCTGACTTGCCTGTACGAAAATGGCTGTTACACCTTCAGAATTGAAGAAAAGGTAGGTAAACCATACCATTTTGGAAAGAAGACAACCTGTCGCATCTAATGAGGGGTCACTTGCCTTTTTACTCCTATGTTAGTTGGCACAGCTATTTCCAGAATGTGGTGCTACAGGAAAAAAAAACAAACATTTGTTTTACACATCAGTCACTTCAAAGATACTAAAATGGAGTGGGATTTCCTACTGCTTTCGGTTGACATACCAATTTGGGTGACAGGAGCGTAGCTACCAGTGAAACAGAAATGGTAAAGCAAACAGTGTATGTGTGATTTTATGGCTAACAGATGAAAGAAGCTAGGGCGTCAGCTGGTGTACGTGCGGACCTGTGACTACCAGTGTAACAGTGTGGGAGGGTGAGGGATTAGGCAGTGTGTGTGGGTATGAGCAGAGGAGCAAGGATGGTGGTGATGGTGGGGCAGTGTCTGAGAGTGTGTATGGGAGATCTGTGACTACCAGTGTGCACTGTATGTCCCCCTCATACAAAGTTTGATTCCCAGCCTGAATCTAGTGCATACTGGTACTGTGAGTCTACCAATAGGCAGTGGAAACAGGCTGGGGGACAGGCTGGGGAATGGGACTCCCAGCTGGCTGTGGAACCAGGCAGGGGGATATGGTACATGGGGTGGGGGATTGGAGGCATTTTTTGTGCATGCCACAGGGGTGCCCAATCCACTGCAAATCAATGTTTTGGACCCCCTGTTGCACACAAAGAGTTTTTTTTTTAATTATTATTTTGTAATAAGGTGGTATCAGGAACATTCCTGGTGTCCCCCATCAAGGTCTAAAAACAGAATAATGAAAAAAGAAAAGTGTGTGTGTGTGTGTGTGTCACAGGGGGTCCAATGCATTGCAAAGCACTGTGTTGGACCCCCTCCACACTGTTGCATGTGCATTTTTTAGGGCTTTTTCCCCCAATATTTTTGTGTAGACCTCGTTGGGGACATCAGAACCCATACAATGAGGTCTAAATAAAAAATAAAAGGGGGGGGAATGCTTTGTGTGCCACACGGGTGTCCAGTGGATTGCAAAGCAATGCATTTGGGACCCTGTGGCACACACAGGGTTAATTTATTTTTTTTTTATCGTTACTTTGTATTCAGATGGCCACCAAACAAGCTCTGATCACAAAGTAATGATAAAAAGTCCTGTGTGTGCCACAGGAAGGGGGTCTCCTCCCAGTGGCACACACAGGGTTATTTTTTTTTTTTTATTATATACCTCATTGAGGGGCATCAGGACCCCCTGACCCCACCAATGAGGTCTTAGTAAAAAAAAAAATATATATGTCCACAAACGAAGTGACCCTGTGAGAGCCACAGGGGTCTCCAGCGCATTGCAAAGCAATGCATTGGATCCCTGTGCCACTCAGAGGGTTAATTTTTTATCATTACTTGTTAATCAGAGCTTGTTGGGGGCCATCAGGACCAATCTTGATGACCCCCCAACAATCTCTGATAACAAAGTAATGATAAAAGCCCTGTGTGTGCCGCAGAAGGGAGGCTGCATTGCCCCCCCCCCCCGTGGCACACACAGGGTTAATTTTTTTTTATTTACTTTTTTTATTATAGACCTCATTGAGGGGTATCAGGACCCCCCTGATCCCCTCAATGAGGTCTTACCAAAAAAAAAAGAGAAATCAAACTAAATGTCCCTGTGAGTGCCACAGGGGTCTCCAGCGCATTGCTAATGATAAAAGCCCTGTGTGTGCCACAGGAGGGGGGGTGCATTGGACCCCCCCATGGCACACACAGGGTTAATTTTTTTTTTTTTTTAATTATAGACCTCATAGAGGGGCATCAGGACCCCCCCGATCCCCCCAATGAGGTCTTTACAAAAAAAAAATCCCCCAAAAAGAAGTGACCCTGTGAGTGTCACAGGGGTCTCCAGCACATTGCAAAGCAATGTTCTGGGGACCCTTGCGGCACTCACAGGGTTACTTAGCCATTTTTTTTTTTTTTTCATTTCAGACCTCGTGGGGGACATCAGGACCCCTGCTGGTGTCCCCCCAGTTATTGATCTCCCAGCTGATCGGCTGGGAGATCAATCTGGCGACCGCAGGACAGCAAAAGCTCTCCTGCCCTTCACTCCTACCACCGGTAGGAGTGAATCGGCTAAGGGAAACTTCCCTAACGTCATCGGTGATCATGTCACCGATGACGTTAGGAGGTTTCCCCCGGTCCCACCCACTCCTACCCGGAAGTTCGGGGTAGGAGAACGGAGGAGGGAGAAGCTCTGCTTCTCCCTTGGCGATATTGATCTCCCAGCGCGATCGGCTGGGAGATCAGTACCTGGGAGGACATGAGGAGTAATCCTCATGTCCTCCCAAGAGTGCCAGGCTGCATTTCAGCTGAAATGCGGCCACTGCCAGCCGGTTATAGCGGCTTATGAAGTGACCGCATTTTATCTGTACAATGTACGAGCGTGGCACAGCAGGTACAGCTGTGTCCACTCGTACATTGTACCCACCTGGCACTCTAGGGGTTAAGAACCAGAGAAGTGTGTAACATTGCTTTACTCCTTTGCTTCACAATGTGTTATACACCCCCTACCAGTTGAAAGATTAAGATGTGGGATAGCAGGATTGTGGAACACGGAGGCTGAAGTTGTAATTCAATTGCTGGCCCTCCAGGTGTGGTGACCACAACTCCCATTAACCCCAACTGGTTGGAGATTATGACATCTGTAGTCACGAATAGCTGGAGGCAGGGTTGCCATATAGGGTTGCCACCCGGCCGGTATTTTACCAGTATTTTACTGGCACAGCGGGTAATTAGCACACTGGAGCCCAGCATGGAGGTACAACAATTAACTAGCCATATATGAAGCAGAACTGGATGCAATTCTGGAGCAAACCAACTGCTCCAAAGTGGACAAATCAAAATGTTCCAAAATTCACACTGACGTAAATTGACATCTAAACTCTAGACAAGTTTGGAAACCTCTCCATGCCTCCCATGTGTCCCTCTTTAGGAGGGACAGTCCCTCTTTAAGACCCATCTCCCTCTGTCCCTCTTTCTCACCCTGGTCTCCCTCTTTTTAGGAAATCAGTCTGTGTAGTTTGTATATAAGTATATCACATTGCTCCTTAGCAATAACACTAACAAGTGTTTAGACATTAGTCTGTGTAAATAAAATAATCTGACCTTGTTCTATATCAAGAATTTAACGATTTCTCGATATGTTATAAAATAATCTAAAAACTCCCAGCAACACCATCCATAACAAGTGTCCATTGGTAGGGAAGAATGTCTGTACGTCAATGAAAGGGTTACACTCCCTATTTAAATAAATAGGGGCAGTTACATGTACCTTATAGAACTGGTTTGCTCCAGAATTGCTCTGACATTATAAACAAGACCCTCTGGCCCACATGTATAATAGCAAAGTGAGACTATTCTGAGGAAACCAACTGCATCATTTGGGGCAAATACCATTTTTCATTCATTTTACCCTTGAGAGCCAGAGAGGTATATAAGCATTGCAATGCGTTGGATACCTCTCTGTCACTCACAGGGTTAACTGGGCTTTTTAACTCTTTGAACTCTATAGGCCTCCAATGCATTGCTTTGCAATGCGTTGAGAAATATTTCTAGGATTCATGGGGTAAAAACCCATTCACATCAACAGGAATTGTGGGAGATTTTTGTCCATTATAGCCCAGTGAGTTTGCACTAGAATTGCTCCACGTTCCCCTTTTACATTTGGACCTCTGGGTCTTAACAAAGTTGAACCATTCTGGTGAAAACCAACTGCAGCACAAGGGACAACTAAAAATGCATTAAAATTGTCTTTTTAAAGGGATAGTAATACTTAAAATGTAAAAAAAATATGTTGTAGGGTTTATCCCCCTGAGTAAAACAAGAGTACTCCCACTGCTGAAAGGTGTTTCATTCAAAAGTTATTAATTTTCAAAGTTGAATTTTTTAGGTGCAATATCACAGTGGCCTGAAATTGTACGGTGGCGCTGTTGCTACACCATCCTATGGACAGCTCTAGTCCCGGGACCATAAATCTCCATAGGATCTTGTAGCAACAGCGCCACTGTACAATTTCAGGCCACTGTGATATTTCACCTAAAAAATTCAACTTTGAAAATTAATAACTTTTGAATGAAACACCTTTCAGCAGTGGGAGTGCCCTTGTTTTACTCAGGGGGATAAACCCTACAGCATATTTTTTTTTTTACATTTGAAGTATTACTATCCCTTTAAGTCTTTGAATGGTAGCGAGGTCACTAGTTAATACTCCCATTTAATTCAATGAGAATTTGGTGGGATTTTTGTCTCCTATAGTGCAACTGATTTGCCCCCGAATTCCATTTGTTTTGAGCAGATCCGCCTCAATGTGTTGAATACCAGCAGGCACTTGTGGGACGGGGCTGGAATCTGTGACAGATGGCGGGGTACGTAAGAGAGAGACTTCACAGCTGCTCCGACAAGGAAAGGGTTAATCCGTCAGCACAAGGTGAGGGCTGCTCTGAGTGCTGGATCATTACTCTCTCTATACCATTTCCTCATATGTGGCAGGTTCTCAAGTTTCAACACAAGCAAATGCAGGCTGGGAGGAGAGAGCCTGCCTGGCAGCCCGGAGTCTCACCCAGACCAGGAGACGTGGAAGAGCCGGGCTAGGGATGAGCCTGCCGCTCCAGAGTTATAGTCACTTACCCCTGCGAGGTGTCACTGCGAGGAGGGGGCGCTGCTGAGACCCCAAGTGCCCTGCTGGTTAATGCCATGCAGGCAGGAGTGAGGTTGGCATGTGCTGAGACCACTGACTGAACGAGAATGCACAGGGTGAGGAAGTATTTCCGTGGCAGCGGCAGAGCGTTGGCATTTATCTTCATCGCCTCTATCATCTGGCTCATATTTGACATGGCAGCCCTCAGGTTCTCTTTCAATGACATCAACAACCAGCTGCACAGAGGAGAGGAGATGTTCCGGCGGGAGAAGGTGGTCTGGGCAGCCTGGAAAGACCCTGAACGGAGTAAAGTGAACAGTAAGTGGATCAAAGGGATGCCCCCACCATGGGAACAGGAGAATTCTACTAAACTTAAAGGGGTATTTTATCCCCCTGGTGAGTCTGCTAAACGGGTATTTCACCCCATGGGTGATCCTGCTAAAAGTAAGGGGATATTACATCCAATGGGTGATACTACTGAACTTAAAGGGTTATTTCACCCCCTGGCGGAGTCTAACGCTCTCTCTCCTTTACCCTATCCTAATGACAATGGCATTAAACACTTTTCAAGGAAAAGGACTATAAGACCCCTTAAGTCAGTCTCCAATTCTACAGTTTTACTGGCACAAACCGAATCAAATCCAAGCCCCTCAGGGGGGCAGAATAAAGACAATTGGGGAAAAGCAGTGAACAGCACAAATCTGTTGAAAACAAAGGGATTTGTACCTGAGAATCCCCTGCAGACATCAGCAGCTGCAACCAATAGATCAGTGGTCAAGATAAATTCATCTGCTGAACAGAATGTGGTGGAACCTGTAGGGGCAGGGGATCCACAAGGTCCCCTCCCTGTCATCTCACAGGTGGAGGGATTAAAAGGAAAGGAACAGGAGGTACTCAAAGCCAAGGAACCCCCTTCAGAGGTACAAACACAACAGCATCTCAATCAGACACCCCAGGACATTGTACTTATAGTTAACAAGTTGAACGCAACCCAAAGTAACATTAATTCATTGCCTGCCAAAGATCTGTCTGTGGACTTTGTAAATAAAACTGTGGCTGTTAATGCATCTCTCAGTGCAAATCTAACCAAGGGTCCTGCGCAGGATGCACTTAACGTGACACAGTTTCCTAAGAACCTCACTGTTCCTCTTACCCCTCTGAAGACTAAAAAGGAGGCACCCCATGTGACAACACGCCCAAAACTGCAGGTTTCTAACAATGTGACTGTTCCTCATATCCATGTAAAGAAAATAAAGGGTGTGCTTAATGAGACACTTCCAAAATGGCAATTGTCTGACAATGTGACTATTCCTCTTACTCCTGTAAAGAATAACAGGAGTTTAAATATCACTAAATCAATGGTTAGTTTTAAAGAAGGATTTCTGGGTAAACTGCAAAGTAAAGGAAAACATAGTATGACTAAAATAAAGGACAATAAAACCAATTCCATGGGGTTAGTTAATTCAAATATCGGTCAGTCCAATGTCAGCAATGTGGGTCATAACAAATTAGTAAAAGAGAACAAGGTAGACAACAGTGAGGTGGCAGTGTCAAAGAGTACTGGGATGCACAAGGTGCTGACCATTGACAACACGATGGTTCCCAGGGACCCCAATGCCCCTGGTCAGTTTGGGAGATCGGTAGCTGTACCCACAGACAAGCAGGAAGAAGCCAATAGAAGATGGAAAGAAGGGAATTTCAATGTCTATCTCAGTGACCTGATCCCAACGGACAGAGCTCTACCAGACACAAGACCTAAAGGGTAAGACTGATTGGTGTTTCTTTAACCCCTTCGCGTCCGGTGACGTACCTGGACTGTCACGCTGGTCCGGCACTTAATGACCAGTGACGGTCCTGGTACGTCACGTACTATTACTCACTGTGCTCCTGCAGGAGTGCGGTGAGTAATACCGGGGACTGAATTTGATCTCTCCAAGACCGGAGCGATCTCTTTCAGTCCCTCCGTTCGGTGTGCCGCCCCACATGATCAGTCACGTGGGGCGGCACACTGAAATTCCCTATCGGGTCCTTAAAGGACCACACACCCCGCAACCGCTGGTCGTTAAGGGGTTAACAAGGTGTCATGAAGAATAGAAGTTAGAGTGAGGAGGGGCTAACTGAGGTCCTCCAGCTGTGGGGAACCACAACTTCCCTCATCTCCAATGGGAGTTGTAGTGCTCCACAGTTGAAGGGACTCAGGCTGCTCAACAGTGAGTTTGAACCATATTCACATAAATAGAGAAACAAGTCTGGGGCAAATTAGCTGCTCCGTAATGGACAAAAATTCCCATTGCGAGCCTCTGTGATGCTAGAGAGGTCTCAAACACAATGCAATGCTTTTGAGACTTCTTTAGTGTTCAAGGGGGTTAAAGGGATAGTAATACTTTAAATGTAAAAAAAAATATGTTGTAGGGTTTATCCCCCTTAGTAAAACAAGCGTACTCCCACTGCTGAAAGGTGTTTCATTCAAAAGTTATTAATTTTCAAAGTTACATTTTTTAGGTGCAATATCACAGTGGCCTGAAATTGTACAGTGGCACTGTTGCTACACGATCCTATGGACAGCTCTATCTCCGTAGGATGGTGTAGCAACAGCGCCACTGTACAATTTCAGGCCACTGTGATATTGCACCTAAAAAATGTAACTTTGAAAATTAATAACTTTTGAATGAAACACCTTTCATCAGTGGGAGTACTCTTGTTTTACTCAGGGGGATAAACC
The DNA here is from genome assembly GCA_037306005.1 of Rhinophrynus dorsalis. Classification (NCBI taxonomy): domain Eukaryota; kingdom Metazoa; phylum Chordata; class Amphibia; order Anura; family Rhinophrynidae; genus Rhinophrynus; species Rhinophrynus dorsalis. Next base: position 69,562 of record JBBDGT010000035.1, on the reverse strand, counting down.
CTACCACATATTTTTTTTTACATTTTAAGTATTACTATCCCTTTAAAGGGATAGTAATGTTTCATAATAAAAGCAGCTCTAATTAATCATCATAGTATTTGGAGAGTGTTATTTCACTACTGTCAGAGTTGTAGTTCAGGAGTAATTCAATGACAAAGTGTCCCCCTCCCTCCCCTTTTACTGATGTAACACTGCTCAGCCAGATCAGAAGGGAGGTGCCCAGGTAGACTGCAGAGAGGGACAATCTTCAATTAAGATAAGGGAAAAACCTGAAAAACTTGTCAAGGGGGGCAGGGCTTTCATTGTTCTCATAGGAAGAAGATTGTCCCCTGCTGTTATCTGTCTGGTCTATGGACTGGATTCCACATCTGAGAAGAGATGGCTTACACTAGGTAAAAGGGGAGGGAGGGGAAACTTTGCTTGTGAATATCTCTCAAACCATAAAGGTTTGAGAGATAAGACATATCTTTCTTCATGTTTTTTTAATGCCTACAAAATAAAATAAAGATAAAACGAAGTATGACTATCCCTTTAAATGGGGCTTTTAACCCCATCATTGCTAAAAGTTCTCCAAAGCATTGCACGATTCCACTAGTATTCAAGGGGTTACATTTAAATCAATGAAAAATGTTGATTTCTACAGTGTTTTTGGCCGATAATTAATCCATTTATGTCTGTTCATATAGCCAATTAATGGTAGAGTTCTCAGTTGCTTTGCCTGCAGCAGGATGCCCTTCACTGAGGAGCCCAGCTGTACAATAGGTTGTGAAGGTGGAAGTTTATTTTTCTTTTGTCTTTTACTGTGTATACAATGTAGCCAAATAGGATTCGCTGCTGCAGACTCATACCTATATAGAATCAGTGATACTCTTGTGATTATTTCATCGTTAGTTCTAACATACTACTGCCCTTCCCATTTCTGTTCAGAGACAGCTGCTTATTTTTGTTTGTGTAAGCATGCGATGAGTGACAAGGAGGCTGATGTACTAAGAAGAGCTGTAGCAATTCTGGAGCAAATCATCTTCCAAATAGGGAGCAAACAAACGTCCCAAATTCCATATGATGTACTCAGGGCTAGAGAGGTCTCTAAGGTATTGCTTGCATTGTAATGTGTTGGAGACTTCTTTAGCATTCCAGGGGTTAAAATCCCCACTTAAAGGGAGTTTTTATCTTATTAGGGAGTTTTTATCTTATAATAGGCTCACCAGACCTCACCTTTAAAGGGAGAGTTATACTTCGTTTTATCTTTATTTTATTTTGTAGGCATTAAAAAAACATGAAGAATGATATAAGTCTTATCTCTCAAACCTTTATGGTTTGAGAGATGTTCACAAGCAAAGTTTCCCCTCCCGCCCCTTTTACCTAGTGTAAGCCATCTCTTCTCAGATGTGGAATGCAGTCCATAGACTAGACAGATAACAGAAGGGGACAATCTTCTTCCTATGAGAACAATGAATGCCCTGCCCCCCGTGACAAGTTTTTCAGGTTTTTCCCTTATCTTAATTGAAGATTGTCCCTCTCTGCAGTCTACCTGGGCACCTCCCTTCTGATCTGGCTGAGCAGTGTTACATCAGTAAAAGGGGTGGGAGGGGGATACTTTATCATTGAATTACTCTTGTACTACAACTCTGACAGTATTGATATAACACTCTCCAAAGTCCAAATACTATGATGATTCATTAGAGCTTCTTTTTTACTATCCTTTTAACCGGGGACACATAGGAGAAATACATACTGCAGGACTGCTTTCGTTTCAGTGAAGTACTTTAAAATGACTATTTCCTATGTGTTCCCTGTTAAAGGTGAGATCTGGTCAGCCTACCTTATAGGGCAGTTGGTTTACCCCAGAATTGCTCCATTTTCTTACTACAGCAGTCTGACAGTCTAAGGCAGTTCCATACCTCCCAAGTGTCCCTCTTTAGGAGGGACAGTCCCTCTTTTAGACCCAAATCCCTCTGTCCCTCTTTCCCACCCTGATGTCCCTCTTTTTAGGAGATCACACTGTGTGGTGTGTATATAAATATATCACACTGTTCTACAGCAATAAAACTCACATTAATGTTTCCTTAAATGTCAGTATATCTGTTTACAAATTAGTCTGTGTAAATAAAATACTATGGTCTTGTTATAAGTCATTTATTAGGTTATACAAGGAGGTGTAAATAGGTCATAAAATAGCCTAAAAATTACTGGTAGTGGCCCTCCCACCAGCCACGCCCCCATCAACACCCCCTTAAAACACAGGTGTCCCTCTTTGGCAATTTGAAATGTTGGGAGGTGTGAGTTCATGGACTGTGATGAGTTCCACACCTCTTTTCTATTCTGGAACAGGTCATCTCTTTCTGCTTACATCACTGATTACATTCCTCTTCTTAGACACTTATTTCAAGTTTGTGTAGAGGGCAGCCAGGGCCGGATTTACATTCCATGCTCCCTTAGGCAAGGCAATCTGGGCACCCTTAGCCCTGCCCATGGCCACACCCCAATCCTCACATGACCACGCCACCAGTCTCATCCACTGTTTCCTGGCACAGAATATACCTTTGGCCTACAACAAGCAAGGACATAAAAGCTTTAACCCCTTGGTTGCTAAAGAGATCTCCAACGCATTTCTCCGCAATGTGATGGAGATCTCACTAGCATCCAAGGGGTTAAATAATAGCCTGTAAATGGGTGTATAAGCTACTGCATGGATACAGATATTGCTCTGGCTCCACCCACAATTCAGAATGTGGGTGTGGCCAGCACAACTGAGGCGCCTCTAGGCAGATGCCTAGTCTGCCTTTTGGGAAATCCGGCCCTGAGGGCAGCTATCACCAGGATAGCATCCCAATGGCAGATCTGCTCCCCTGGTATGGTAGCACGATGGAAGCAGAAGAACCCTGTTGCTCCCCTGCATTGGCTCTATTGATCTTCCAGATGAATCAGCTGGGAGATCAGTAGCGGGGGGGGGGGGGTGGAGGCATCAGGAAGGAGGCATCACCACAAACATCTGATGTTAAAAATACATGGGTGAAGCTGTGCAAATAATTCATAAAATAAATATATATATATATATATATATATATATATACACACTAGTGTAAAAGCACGTGTACACGGGCCAAAATCCGGGTGATGTTAACCCTTTGAGTGCCAGAGGGATATGCAACGCATGGCTTTGCAATGCGTTGCGTACCACTCGGGCACTCAAAGGGTTAAGAGGCCGGGCCTGCTCTGCATCCTGCAGCCGACACAGTCATGCACTGTAGAGACTACCCGAAAGCACAGAATGCTCCCAGCACAGAACTCCCAGCATTCCTACACCTCCCAGCATTCCTACACCTCCCAGCATTCCATCCTCCCAGAATTCTGTGCTCCCAGCTTCTGACAAACATCCTAGCGAATTATTATATAGGATATATATATATATATATATATATATATATATATATATACACACATATATACCCCTTTTAGTGCCAGAGGGGTACGCAACACATTGCTTTACAATGCGTCGCACACCCCTCTGGCACTGAAGGTTTAAATGACACAATTGGACTCCATTGATCTTTCTTGTGAATATAATATATATATACTGGTTGAAGAGCCCGTTTCCTGGGCCACAGTGCCAGTGCCAGCCACTCCAATTAATCTTCATAGTATTTTGACCATGGAGAGTGTTATTTCACTACTGTCAGATTTGTAGTTCAAGAGTAATTGAGTGATAAAGTATCCCCCTCCCGCCCCTTTTACCTAGTGTAATCCGCCTCCTCTCAGATGTGGAATCTGGTCTCTTGACCGGACAGCTCACAGCAAGGTCCAATCTTCTTACTGTGAGAACAATGAAAACCCTGCCCCTTTATCAGGTTTTTCGGGTTTTTCCTTATGATCACTGAAGATTGTCCCTCTTGCTGCTCTGAGGTGAGCAGTGTTACATCAGTAAAAGGGATGGGAGGGGGATACTTTATCATTCAATTACTCTTGTACTACAACTCTGACAGAATTGACATAACACTCTCCAAAGCCCAAATACTATGATGATTAATTAGAGCTGCTTTTATTATGAAACATTACTATCTCTGCAAAGTAAATTGAACTAATATACAGTTATAATTAGGATGATTTTACAGCAGTACTTTCCTTCTTGGTTAATTATTTCCCTCCAGCACTAAAGGACTGCACACCTTAAATTTTTCAGTGGCAGACGGATGTTTGACATAATTCAAAGCAATGCGCAACACACCTCTGTGACTTGCAAACAATTAAAGGAAGTGTAGCTACTAAAAATTACAGTTATTGTTGATTGAACTTTACCCAACCTGCCTGAAATAAAATATATTCTGGGGTGGTTAACCTTCTTCCCTCCTGTTCTCCAGGCTAAATCGTACACAACACAGCTGACATGCGTGGGTGTATATACATCATAAATTTTTTCAGACTCTAAGAGTAATGTGATATTCTGTGTGCAAGATAATATCTAAGAGGGGTTTTTCTCACTGTCTTAATCAAAGTTACTTCCACTGCCGGGAGATGTTTCATTTAAACATTATCACAGCTCATCCCAGACTAAAAAGTGCATTTTTTACTTTTGCTGTCTTTGTAGAATGTTTAACCCTTTGAGTACCAGAGGGGGTATGCATCGCATTGCAAAGCAATGTGCTACATATCCCTTTGGCACTCAAAGGGTTAAAGGGATAGTAATACTTTAGTATTACTAATCCCTATTGTAAAGCCCTAGTAAAAAAAAATCGTATTGCCCCCAGTGTCATCTCTCAAACCTTTATGGTTTGAGAGATAATCGCTTCTAAAGTTGCCCTCTCCCTCACCCTCCCCCGAAGTCAGCTTTGTAGCTGACTGAAGGGAAATCCGATCATAGATCATCAGGTGGCTCTGCAGCAGAGCCGCGATCGCGTTAACTAAAGAAAAAACTTTCACTAAAACGGTCTTCTACGTGTGCTTGCAAACCAAGCACAAACCAAGCACAAGTAGACGACCATTTCAGTGAAAGTTTTTTTTTTAGTTAACGCGATCAGGCTCTGCTGGAGAGCCACCTGAATGTCGTACGACTCTGTTCCCTGCAGTCAGCTAGAACGCTGACTTCGGGGAAGGGGGAGGGAGAGGGCAAGTTTAGAAGCTATTATCTCTCAAACCGTAAAGGTTTGAGAGATGACACTGGGGGCAGTACATTTTTTTTTTACTAGGGCTTTACTATAGGGATTAGTAATACTTAAGTATTACTATCCCTTTAAGACTGACTGTATCCTTACATAGAAAGCAATAACAGATCTTTCTCTTTGGCAACTTCTTGTTCTGAGTAATCAGGTTTATTCATGTTTGCACTCAACCATTACTAGGGAAGGTTTGATACCCATAATAGATATTGCTGTGTTTAGTGCAACTTCTTTTTCTTTGTGGGAACAACTGTCACACATCTCCCCATTCCAACAGCCTCTTCCTACCAGGAAGTACGAGCTCATTTGCATAAACTGACAAATAAAGCTAAATATCTCATAAACGAGTGTTTAAAATAAAAAAAAAAAACAAGCTAACAAAAATACAGATGGTTTTGGGAGCTCCTTCAAAATCACTTGTTTGTTATCAAGTGACAGTTCCACTTTAACCCGTTAAGGACCATGTTTTTTTTTTCACTAAGGGATTCAGGGCTCCCCAAATGGCATGCAGCCCCGCTGAGAGCCCTGAATTCCATGATGTTCCAGGACCGTCTCTGGTTTTTAAGTGCAGGACAGCCGTGACAGATACCTCCAGCTGATCTGGATCATTCACACCACTATGTTTTAAATGAATAAGCTTTATTTTAACCTTTGTTATTTTAGTACAATTAGTTTTTTCTTATTGACTTTTGGTCCTTTAATTTCTTACATCATTGAGCTATTTCACTACTTCCTTCCTCTTTTAGTGATGTGAGCTCCCTCTACCTGCAGCTTGTAAAAAGAGTCTTCAACTCAAATGTATCTGCAATAGCATACCTCCCAAGTGTACCTCTTTAGGAGGGACAGTCCCTCTTTTAGACCCAAATCCCTCTGTCCCTCTTTTCCACCCTAGTGTCCCTCTTTTTAGGAAATCAGAATGTGTGGTATGAATATAAGTGTATCATACTACTCTACAGCAATAAATCTCACATTAATGTCTGTTAAAACGTCACTGTACGTGTTTATGCAGTAGTCTGTGTAAATAAAATACTATGATCTTGTTATAAGTCATTTATTAGGTTACACAAGAAGGTGTCATTTGGTCATGAAATAGCCTAAAAATTCTCGGTAATGCCCTGCCCACCAGCCACGCCCCCAGAAACACCCCCTAAAACACAAGTGTCCCTCTTTGGCAATTTGAAATGTTTGGAGGTATGCAATAGTGCTAAAGAATTCTGAGAATGATGTAAGTGAAGAAATGGAAAAATTCTGGCGCAAATCAGCTTTCCCATAAGCGAACAAATAAAAATCCACATTGATTTAAGTGGGTCTTTCCAAACCTCAATGCTAGAGAGGCCTCCAATACCTTACTTTGCAATACATTGAAGACATATGTAGCATTCAGTGGTTAAATTCCAAATTTAAATTAATAGGATTTGGGGGATTTTTTTTTATCATGGTGCTTATGGTGTGCTCCAGAAGGAGATGCACTAAGGTGTTATAAAGAGGTGATGAAGCAGAGATGATTTCTCATGTGATATGCAAAAAAAAAATATACAAGAAGGGGCTCCTATAGCGTTATACCAGACTGATGAATATATAGCAAATAGGCATATAATGGATCCACTCATATTTAAAAGTTGTTGGTAATCAGGTATATACCTGTCACCAACTATATGTACGTGCAGGTTACTTTACCTGTCTCTGCATAGGTGTGTGCCGTCTAAACCTTGGTGTCCTGCACCAACCAGATAAATCTCAGGATACAGTTCAGGATACAAATATATATAATCAGGAATGCTACTTATACGCTGTAAAATATAATACAAATTGTAGTGAACTCACCAAAGGGCATCTAGCCCGCGGACCCAGAGCACCTCCCAACAACCCAGGCCAGGGGTTCCGACAAACCTGACAGCACAGGATGAGAGAGCTTCAACGGGTCCGCTAATCTCCAATCAGCCACATCTCCGAGTGTGTAAAAGATGATCTTTATTGTATCAAAGTATAAAAGCAAAGCTATTGCAAAACATGGCTCTTGAACACACCAGGAGCAATAAGAAACACATTATCCTCCTAACGCTTTTCATGTAACAAACACTTATTATGAATAAGTGTTTGTTACACGAAACGCGTTAGGAGATTAGGAGATGTGGCTGATTGGAGATTAGTGGACCCGTTCAACCTCTCTCATCCTGTGCTGTACAATTCAGGATAACTGGATATCTGAATACAATCCACAGTAGGTCTAAGTAAAATAAAATAAAAAATAAATGACATATAAAATAAGCCATTCTGTAACGTACAAAATAGAAAATATTTATTTTTAAAAGGCACTACAGGGGTGTTATGCATTTCCAGCACTTAGACTGCTTTGTTAACCTTAGTTGCCTGTGTACAATTACCAAATGGCATATCGGTGGTGGCGGTGATTTATTTTTGTTACGTTAATACACTAGGAGCGCCTCTTGTTTTTTTCCTTTTTTTGATATCACTTCTCCAGTTTGTATTTTATTCTGTGGAGCTTTTGCACTAAGATCATTCCCACCTGAGAATTCATAGGCTCCATAGTATAACATCAGAACTGGAGAACTGCTTTCAATGGAGACGTTATCTCCTCTTTTCCATCTCTTTATGAAAACTTAACTCTTGGAGTATAGTATGAATAATAAGTGGTGGCTACAATGTTTCTCTTAAAGGGATAGTAATACTTCGTTTTATCTTTATTTTATTTTGTAGGCATTAAAAAAACATGAAGAACGATATAAGTCTTATCTCTCAGACCTTTATGGTTTGAGAGATATTCACAAGCAAAGTTCCCTCTCCCGCCCCTTTTACCTAGTGTAAGCCATCTCTTCTCAGATGTGGAATGCAGTCCATAGACCAGACAGATAACAGAAGGGGACAATCTTTTTCCTATGAGAACAATGAAAGCCCTGCCCCCCTTGACAAGTTTTTCAGGTTTTTCCCTTATCTTAATTGAAGATTGCCCCTCTCTGTAGTCTACCTGGGTACCTCCCTTCTGATCTGGCTGAGCAGTGTTACATCAGTAAAAGGGGCGGGAGGGGGATACTTTGTCATTGAATTACTCTTGTACTACAACTCTGACAGTACTGATATAACACTCTCCAAAGTCCAAATACTATGATGATTAATTGGAGCTGCTTCTATTATGAAACATTACTATCCCTTTAATCCAATATTTCAAACTTATCAAAGTAATTTGTAATCATACACTCACCCCTTTCAATATGTGTCGGCAAGTCCGGAGCAGCCCCCGTTAATCACAGCAGGATTCCAGCAGACAAGCAGGCACAGAATGGGAGCGCTGCACGGACATTGCCTGAGCTCACAGACCAAACAGAATGCTTCTGACATAGATAAAAAGACTTCTAGGCGGATTACCATCATTGCTGATATGTTTTGGTACCCGTATCACTGCTATTTTCTATGTTTTTATGATATCAATAAAGAAGTCTTTTTATCTATATCGGAAGCGTTCCGTTTGGTCTGTGAGCTCGGGCAATGTCCGTGGAGCGCTCCCATTCTGTGCCTGCTTAACTATTTGAGTGCCAGAAGCAAAGCGTTGCACACCCCTCTGGCACTTTAAATGGGGGATTCACTAAGGGGTGATAAAGTGGAGATAACTTCTCCAGTGATATCACTTCTCCAGTTCCTATGTTATTCTATGGATCCTATTCACTAGGATATCCAAAGTTGAAGAAATCTTAGTGCATATGATCCATAGAATAACATAGGAATTGGAGAAGGGATAAACTGGAGAAGTTATCTCTTCTTTATCACCTCTTTATCACTGCTTAGTGAATCTCCCCCAATGTGATATTGCATCTCCTCCTGGCTTTTCTTAGTACATCAGTCTCCCTGTGTCACTTTTCACTCAGCCAACCAGCCGTCTGACTCCTATAGAGCGAAAGAGACAGATGCGCACTTGCAAAGCACTTTCAATCCTTTGCAAAAAAAACTAATAATAATAATAATAATAACCCTTTCAGTGCCAGAGGGGTGTACCACTCTGGCACTAAAAGGGTTAGGTTGCAGACTATTTTTACAGATGGCAGAAAGAATTCTCAAGTGGGTGAGATCTTAGTGCAAAAGCTTCATAGAATAAAATAAGAACTGGAGAAAAGATATCACTGGAGAAGTCAACAGTACTTTATTGCATCTTTATCACACTTTAGTACATAATCCCTCTGGAGAAATTCTTTAGGGGTTAAATATATGATATAGATATACATTTTCTGGCTTAAAGGGATAGTAATACTTCGTTTTAAGTCTTATCTCTCAAACCTTTACGGTTTGAGAGATATTCACAAGCAAAGTTTCCCCTCCCGCCCCTTTTACCTAGTGTAAGTCATCTCTTCTCAGATGTGGAATCCAGTCCATAGACCAGACAGATAACAACAGGGGACAATCTTCTTCCTATGAGAACAATGAAAGCCCTGCCCCCCTTGACAGGTTTTTCAGGTTTTTCCCTTATCTTAATTGAAGATTGTCCCTCTCTGCAGTCTACCTGGGCACCTCCCTTCTGATCTGGCTGAGCAGTGTTACATCAGTAAAAGGGGCAGGAGGGGGATACTTTGTCATTGAATTACTCTTGAACTACAACTCTGACAGAATTGAAATGACACTCTCCAAAGTCCAAATACTATGATGATTAATTAGAGCTGCTTTTATTATGAAGCGTTACTATCACTTTAAGGGCTTCCATTACCTTAGCTAACATGACAGAATTGATAGTGTTTATTGTATGTAAATGGGCAACACTTATGGACCAGCCTTTCTGAATAGACAAGCATTAGGTAGTAATGTCAGTATAAAAGTAGCATTAGCTCTGCACAAACAAGTTTATATCTGCATTAAAAATGCAAGTTTAGGATTAGATTTTAGGGATTTAACCTAAAACAGCTACATTTTACAGATGCTAACTGAAAGTTCAGTTTTACTTGTGTTTTTCTTTTAAGACTTTCAAAGTTTCTGCGCAATTATTAACTTATGTGTCTTACAAAACCTTTAGCAGGGGTTAGGACCCAACAGGAGAATGAGATTCTTGGCATTACTAGTAATGAGTGGCTTGCTTACTGGTATTTCTCCAGCAGAAGTACTGGGAACGACAATGCCTGACCACTTTGTAGACTATTCCAATGAAGTATTTTTTTTTAGATCTCGCTATCTCGGGTCTGCTGAAGAGCCTCTGCCGGTCCCCGGGACCAGGATCTGCCCCTGTCAGCTAGAGCGCTGACATATGAGAAAGGGGAGGGGGGAACTTTAAATGCTACAATCTCTCAAACTGTAAAGGTTTGAGAGACGGGAGGTCGGTTATTGTACTTGTATTGTTAATATCTACTATATTAGAAATTTTTACAACAAAGTATTACTATCCCTTTAAGGTTTCCTTCCAGTGGCGTAACAATGGGAGTTGCAGCGGTCGCACGTGCGACCAGGCCCATCACTCCAGGGGCCCAGCCGCCCCCTGCGACCCCCTCGCCCACAGCAGTCCTCAGCTGATCTCCCACTCGGCGCGCCGCTCTAGTAATACAGAGTGCTGGGAGATGACATCATCTCCCAGCCTCTGCATTACTAGAGCGGCGCGCGGGAGCTTCAGTTACAGAGATCTGTGCCGAAGATGGCACCGATCTGTAAAGACACTCCTCTAGACCATCAGGGAGTGGAGGTAGGAGCAATGTGGAGATAAAGGGGAAATGTGGAGATGAAGGGGAAATGTGGAGATGAAGGGGCATTGTGAAGATGGGGGCATTGTGGAAGGGGGAAATGTGGAGATGGGGGCATTGTGGAGATGAAGGGGGCATTGTGGAAGGGGCATAGTGTAGATGAATGGGGGCATTGTGGAGATGAAGGGGGCATTGTGGAAGGGGCAATGTGGAGATGAAAGGGGGGCATTGTGGAGATGAAGGGGGCATTGTGGAAGAGCCAATGTGGAGATGAAAGGTGGCATTGTGGAAGGGGCAGTGTGGAGATGAATGGGGGTCATTGTGGATATGAAGGGGACATTGTGGAAGGGCCAGTGTGGAGATGAAGGGGGCATTGTGGAAGGGACAATGTGGATGAGGGGGGCCAATGTGGTTGGGGGGGGCCCATGGCAATTCTTGCACCAGGGCCCAGTGGCTTCTAGTTACGCCTCTGGTTCCTTCAGAACTGATTGGACCACCTCTGGATTGTTGCCAGTAGGGACCTATCACCTAGAATCAATGGGGGAGATTAATAAAAGTGGAGTTAATTGAAAAGAATCCTTAAAATGGCTGTAAGATTGTCGCTGGTAGTTGTAAAAGTATTGAGGACAGTTTAGGAGGACATAACGGCGTGTAGTACTTTAAAAAAAAAAAATGGAGTAAGGGAGTTTGTAAAAAATGGCGCAGCGTATTTGTAAAGAAATGTCACTATTTGCTACAACTTAGGGACAGAATTTTCACTAAATATTTACCCCTTTGAGTGTACGCAATGTATTGAGTACCCTTCTGGCACTCAAAGGGTTAAGGTCATGTCTGACCTATTCTTATTCTTTACACTCCCCACATTTATAAATGTAACTAGAATACTTTATAAATACAAACACTCATAATAAGGAATAAGGACATTTTAAGGAATCCATTCACAAAACGGAACAAGAACACTTTTTATAAATCTCCCCCAGGGTTCAGGGCAACTTTAAAGTTTACCATTTCAGCTCATGGTGAAAGTTCCTAGGTATGCTTGTGATGCTCTCTCCGGTGACTGCCAGTTGCAAAATCGATTCATAGCGGTCATTATGATTTTTAAACCAGATTAAAGGAGCAGTAAACTTTTTTTATGAAAACACATAATTTATAGAGCATTTCCTGCTGAATAAAACAAGGTCACTCCTATCGCTGTCAGATGTTTTATTCAAAATTTATAGCAGTTAAAATAATCAGGAAGTGAATTTAGTGTGTTTCCTTCCTGATAGTTCTAACTGACAGGAAGTGAATTTACTGTGTTTACTTCCTGATAGTTCTAACTGACAGGAAGTAAATTTACTGTGTTTACTTCCTGATAGTTCTAACTGACTGTGTTTACTTCCTGATAGTTGTAACTGACAGGAAGTGAATTTACTGTGTTACTTCCTGATAGTTCTAACTGACAGGAAGTAACAGGCAGTTTCTATCACATTCTATGGAGAACTGTATGTCTCTGACTTTCCTGACTTTCCTTTCCATTGGAATCTAACAGGAAATCTAATTAGAATTTGACCACTGGAGGGCACTGTTAATGTAAAAAAACATGGGTTTAAACTGTAATAACTCTGGAAATATAAATCTCTCTGCAGTGGGAGTACCCTTATTTTACTCAATAGGAAAATCCCTACAATATATATATTTTTTTAAAAAAAGTTTACTGCTCCTTTAAGGTAAGTGGGGAGGTTATTAATTGGAGGGGTTAGTGTTCCTTTAAGAAGAGGTTAGCACTCTGAATAAGAGCCCCGTCCCTTCCACATCTGACTTCTCTATGTGGCTCACACAGTTCAAACCATATGTAAAAATAGTAGCCACACCTTTTGGAATAGTAAATATTTTGCGTTAAAACATGCCAGTGTATGCCAGAACACCTTAAAGGAGCACTACAATTTTTTTTAGAAAACATATACGCTACCAGACAGTTCCTACTCAGTAAAACAGGGGTTGTACCATTGCTGGGAGATTTTTCATTCAAAATTATTATAGCTCATACTGTTTTTAACATTAAACTGTAATTAAGATTTGTGTTCACCAGGTGGTGGTGGTGGTGTGCCTATCCCTTACTATGGCGAGTCATAGTCATGACTCAAACATGATAAAGGGCTTTTTTTTAGACATTAGTTGGTGTAGTTACTAACACTTTCATTAAAAATATACTCATCATAAAAACCCATATATATATATATATATATATAATAATTACCTAATGTGTGTTTGTCAGAAGCTGTCATGCGCAGTAGAGACGGCTGCACGTGCTGCAGTCATGCACAGAATAGACTGCCCGCATTGCGGTTTGTAATGGAGCGGGTCTCTGAATTTAGACCGTAGTCTGAATTCGGAGCGCTCCGCTCCATATCATCTGCAGCGCGGGCAGCTTCTACTGTGCATGACTGCATCGTGGCCGTTGCTGGGTCGCACTGTGGCCCATGTACATGTGCTCTACAACTAGTATATATATATATAATTGTTGCATAACTGCCACACTGTTGCAATGTAAAAAGCTGAAGTGTTTGTTTAAAGGGATAGTAATGTTTCATAATAAAAGCAGTTCTAATTAATCATCATAGTATTTGGACTTTGGAGAGTGTTATTTCAATTCTGGCAGAGTTGTAGTTCAAGAGTAATTCAATCATAAAGTACCCCCCTCCTGCCCCTTTTACTGATGTAACACTGCTCAGCCAGATCAGAAGGGAGGTGCCCAGGTAGATTGCAGAGAGGGACAATCTTCAATTAAGATAAGGAAAAAACCTGAAAAACTTGTCAAGGGGGGCAGGGCTTTCATTGTTCTCATAGGAAGAAGATTGTCCCCTTCTGTTATCTGTTTGGTCTATGGACTGGATTCCACATCTGAGAAGAGATGGCTTACACTAGGTAAAAGGGGCGGGAGGGGAAACTTTGCTTGTAAATATCTCTCAAACCATAAAGGTTTGAGAGATAAGACTTATATCGTTCTACATGGTTTTTTAATGCCTACAAAATAAAATAAAGTTAAAATGAAGTATTACTATCCCTTTAAAGGGATGGTAATGTCCAACAATAATATGCCCTATTTGATTCATTAAAGTTTTTCAGTAGTCATGGCCCTGTTTGTAATGTCTGTACTCTGTACCTGTATTGTTTTGCCGAAATTCATTGTTGAAGTCTTCCCCTCCCGCCCCTTTTCATCAAACTCCCTGTAAGTTGGTTAGAGCCGACTTGGTGTCGGCCGACACAACGGATCCTTCAGAGGCACAAACTTCTATGCAGCCTGTATGTAATCCTGCACCCTCAGCACCCCCTCCCATTGGCTAATTCAGTGCAGCGAGCATAGAAGACACAGACTTCACAAGCACACGCTCGATTGGAGGATTTTTAAATATGGGGGGCGGGCTTCCATTGCCACTAAACTTTGAAGGTTAAAAACTAAAGAATGACCTAACTCTTTTAAAAATTAAAGCTTCCGATATACTTTATTGAACTTGGCGATTGAGATGGAACGTTTATGTACAAGGACATTACTAACACTTTAATTGTTCTGTAAAGAAAGCATGTGTTTTTATACATTTTATTTTTATTTTTTCAGGTGTTCAGAACAACTTGTTCATGATGATCTTCCGACCACCAGTGTTATTATATGTTTTGTTGATGAAGTGTGGTCCACGCTCATACGAACTGTTTTTAGTGTTCTAAACCGATCACCAGCTAATCTTATCAAAGAAATC